>WNGS01156064.1:0-10081 GCA_020271785.1 Procambarus virginalis
ATATCCATTTTCTCTGAGAAGCCATGAAACTCATTTTCTTTGAATGATTCTCTTATAGAAAATAGTGGTTAGTCCGGTTGGTATTTTCCTAACATAACTGCATTTGCTTAGTACAATGTGTGTTAGTATTTAGTGTCGAAATTCAACATAATTCCGGGAGGAGAGGAGTAACACGGGTCGGAGTTCACTGTTTAGGAATGGAGAACCCTTTATTGCTCTCCTTAAGATTATAGTATTGTTTAAGTATTAATTTGATGTGGTGCAAATGTGGTGCAGCAGTCCTTTCAGGACAACGGGGCGGGAAGTCTCTGGGTGACATTCTTTCCTGCTAGCTACGAGGGAATTAGTTTTTCTAAGGTTTTGAGACTAGTTGTACCTCTTCACTTCTCTTTCACTATTCTCAAGATACCCTGGCTGTCTGAATACAGACTATACTGCCTAGAGGCCATTCTGAACATGGACAGTCACTGTCAACCAGAACATCACCACCAGATTTGAAGTTTTTTTTATTGTAGGGGTTGTTTACTGATACTCCCATAGTCATACTCCAATAGTTATTATTCTCCTGTAGTGGTTATTATTCTCCCGCAGTGGTCATTCTCCCGAAGAGCAGTTCGGTATTCTAGAGTCCAAACGTCATTCCACCGACTTATTACTCATGACAGATGTTTGTAGCTCTTAGCCAACTTACTGACATGCGACGGATCTTCTGATCCCATGTATGTGAGGTATGCTTGAGATTTAAGAAATCTGTGAATACATCACAGACGAAGGCAGATTTACGAAGTGAATACATCAGATTAGATGGACTTAATGGCTTACGTGCGAAAGATCGTCAGAGAGGTTGGTCAGTGGTTTGTTATTGACCCGAGATTCAATTTCGGTGACCGGTGTGAAGCTCCCGTAGATCAATCTTTTGTGGGGGAGGGTTTTCCTTGGAAGTGTTTGACTGTTCCAACCATTCGCTTGTAGAAGCCTCCATGCCATTGTCTTCTAGGGGATATGAACTTTTAGTAGCACTACTGTTGATTTAGGGCAATGCATACAACTGGGTGATTCAGACTTCCCTCAGACATGCTTCCCCTGCAACGAAGTTGGACTGAGATCACTATCTTGGGGCAGGATCGACGGGCAACAAACCTTCAGAAAGCATGTATGAATGCCTCGGCACATGTCTGGGGTCCCTACAGGGAATTAGGAATGTAATTTTGGAGATAAATATAGCCTCTGTGATTAGATTACTGAGGCGGTGGAGCTAATGAATTAATGTATGTTATATGTAATGAACAATGTTAAAGTATAATAAGAGCATATATGAGTATCTTATATTCTGATCTTAGAGTATGTTATTCACGAATTTATTGCTTTACCTAAGAGACAATTCACACCACCATGGGAGAATTGTAACGTAGATGTAGTGATTATTCCCCTGCAAAAGAACAAAAAAAGTATGAGATAGCAGAGCTGAGAGCAACATATAACTGTGTAATTAGAGAATTACCTACAGAAATCAAATGTGTGTTGTGATGGATCAGTAGCTAGGGATCACTAGCAAAAACTGCCACTGCTCTACCTGTGGTAAAGGTTAAAATACCTCAAAGTTTTGCACAGATTAAGGAGCAAACAAAATACATACTCCCCATCACATGTCACCACAAAGCCAAAGTAGCAGAAGGAAGACTCACTGCAATGTAATACCAACAACACACTGTGTATCCCCTCTTTCAAACCCGGCAAAAAGATATCCAGAGACATTGCAATAGCCATACACAGACCTCAGACTTGGTTACAAATGCTGCTGAGAGGTAATAAATTTAAGTTAAAGCGTGTCATATCTGTGGAACAGATGCATGGGCACCACTATTGCATTACTTATTGGAATATGAAGCAACTAAAGCCCTGTGCACCAAACTCAACAGTAATCCAATGAGAGTAGCTGCATTAAATTAAAAAATCACAGCGACTACAATACAGCTGAATAATGGGATACTAGTGAACACTATATCTATATCCGCCTCCAAGGTAATGTTATCAAAACAAGACCAGTGCGCTAAAACATGAGCAGTAAAAAAAATGAAGAGGAAACCACACCTCCACTCAAAACTTTCAATAATATCACAGTAACGTGGTTATTGTGAATAACTGATCTCAATTACGGGCTCACTATAGCCTGTGCTACATGGGCATTTAGTTCTGAGTAGCTAAATCTAAAAAAACGGCAACAGCAGCTAGGGATGTGGAAAGGCAGGATGCAGTGTCTTCATTAGGCAGAACACAGCAGCACTGTATATACTGTTATTGGACACTGCTTAACTGACAGCCTCTTCAATGCAGGCTGAACTTAAAAGTGAATTAGCAGGATAACAGGAAGTAGTCAAATGTAGTATTTTTTTTTTTGACAATTGAGCGTTGGAGTCTTTAAATAGCAGATGCGCAGTATACCAGAATATTGAAATAATGTATAGAGAATATAAAGTCTTTAGAAAAAATGGGTATAATTTAAGATTTATATGGCTCACTTCACATATGGTAATATTGGTCAATGAGGCAGTTGATGTGATAGCGATGAGAGCATCAGAAAAACTCTTGTCGATGTTGTATGTCATAAAACTTTGAAACGGACATGAATCTAGATGATCCAAGAGGATGAATAAAAAGTAAAGAGAACGGCTATTGTGGACAGCAGTAACACAAAGCATTATGCGTCCTTACCTAATGGTAGAGGAAAGTCTATTTGGAAGGATTCAATTTACACGATATTAATAGTAGGATACAAATGTTTTTGCATAACGGTGTTGTCAGTGAAATGCATCAGTCAGTCAGGTGCTGTCACAGTGAGAGGTTGTGTTAGCTGGAGCTCCGAGTGAAGCAATATTATTCAGCAATAATGGAGGGATTGGTGAAGGAGCTGGTGAGTCTGGTTGGAGCTCTGAGGACAGAGCTGGATTCGCTACGGGAGGAGGTAAGGCAGCTTAAACAACATCAGGATGAAGTAAAGGAGGTGACCAGCATTAGAGTCCCCCCGTCTTGGCATATTGTAAAGGACAGGGGTCTTAAGAAGACCTTGGCAAAACAGACACCTAATAGCATAAGGATTTCAAACGCATTTGATGTGTTGGAGGACGAGTGCTGTGGTGAACCTATGGTTCAGCGTAGAGGTAAGGGCATAGCGGCGAGGAACATTGAAGCGCGGGTCCCTCAAAGTGCCCCAAGTGAAAAGGGAGGATCGAAGCGAATTTTGGTTGTGGGAGATTCCCAGGTGAGGTATTTGGACAGAACGTTTTATGCCAGAGATAAAGGGAACAGGTTAAGGGTTTGCTATCCTGGAGCTGGTATTAGTGATATTGTTGGAAACATGAAAGATATTATGACGGGAAATGGGAACAAACCCATTATTTGTATTAGTGCAGGGGGTAATGATGTTGGGAGAGTTAGAAGTGAGGAACTAATACAGAAATTCAAGACACCAATAGAATTAGTTAGGAGCAAGGGAGGAATCCCGATCATATGTGGCATTCTTCCAAGAAAGGGAGTGGGAAATGAATGGATGTCGAGGGCACTTGGTGTCAATTGCAGGCTGGAAAGATATTGCAAATCTAATGCAATATCTGTCAGGTGCTGTCACAGTGAGAGGTTGTGTTGGCTGGAGCTCCGATTTAGCGGCGTTATTGTAGCAGTGATGGAGGGATTACTGGAGGAATTGGTGAACTTGGTTGGGGCTCTGAGAACAGAGGTGGATTCCTTACGCGAGGAGGTGCGACAGCTGAAGCGTCGGGGGGAGGCGGAGAAGACCAAGATAAACAAGACCTCGTCATGGAGAGTCGTTGGGGACAGGGGTCTTAAGAAGACCTTGACAAGGCCGCCTACAAACGCCCTAAAGACGGCAAATTCATTTGCCGTGTTGGAGGACGAGTGCTGTGGTGAGCCAGCGGTTCACTCCGAAAAGAAATCAGCAAGGAGCGGCGAAGCGCGGGCCCCTCAAGGCGCTCAGAAAGTTAAGGAGGTACCGAGGCGAGTTTTGGTTGTGGGAGATTCCCAGGTGAGGTATTTAGACAGAACGTTTTGTGCCAGAGATAGGGGGAACAGATTAAGAGTTTGCTATCCGGGAGCTGGAATTGGTGATATTGTTGGAAACATGAAAGATATTATGACGGGAAATGGGAACAAACCCATTATTTGTATTAGTGTAGGGGGTAATGATGTTGGGAGAGTTAGAAGTGAGGAACTAATACTGAAATTCAAGACAGCAATAGAATTAGTTAGGAGCAAGGGAGGAATCCCGATCATATGTGGCATTCTTCCAAGAAAGGGAGTGGGAAATAAATGGATGTCCAGGGCACTTGGTGTCAATTGCAGGCTGGAAAGATATTGCAAATCTAATGCAATATCTTATATAGACAACTGGGAACACTTCTATGGAAGAAATGAAATGTATGCTCGGGATGGGGTGCATCTATCGAGAGCTGGGGTTGTTGCTGTTGCAAACGTTGGAAGAAGTGGTTAGAGGTGTTTGTTTGGGTTTAAACTGTTAGTAGATAGAGGTATGGGAATTGATTTGGAGGAAGGATGTAATAAAAGTATGTGTTTGCGGGAGAAAGGAATTGGCAAAATGATCAGGGAAAGAGAAGGGCCTCAAAATAACAATTCACTTAGGGTATATTACACAAACAGTAGAAGTCTAAGAAATAAAATTAACGAATTAAATGCTCTTGTCTGCACAGAAAAAATAGATATTATTGCACTTACCGAAACGTGGATGAATGTTGATAATAGAGAACTATTAGCTGAATATCAAATAAATGGATTTAAACTATTTCACACAGATAGATATATTAGACGAGGAGGTGGAGTAGCCATATACGTTAGGGACAATTTGAAATGTAGTCTCAAAGAGGGAATCAAAACTGAGCCACACACAGAAACTATTTGGATAGAATTAAACGAAAAAGCAAATAATATTATAATAGGAGTTATATATAGGCCACCAAATTTAGACAGAATGGAAGCAAAGCATCTATGGGATGAAATATCTAGGGCATCTAGATCTAACAGTATTTATGTCATGGGTGACTTTAATTTGAGTGGAATAAACTGGTTGAACAAAACAGGGAATAGTGAAGCAGAAGATTTTCTAGAATTAATTGACGATTGCTTTCTTACGCAACACATTAAGGAACCAACACGGGAAAATAATATTTTAGATTTAGTGTTAACTAACAGGGAAACACAAATTAATGACATCGAAATAGGGAGTGAGCTAGGGAACAGTGATCACAAAGAAATCAGATTTAGCATAGAATGGAATAGACCTGTAGGAGAAAATTCTGTTAAAGTGCCAGATTTTCGAAAAGCTGATTTTAATAGCCTAAGAAATTTTTTGGGTCAAATTGATTGGAAAGTCTTGGGTATGGGGTGTGGGCCGGTCTTGGAGCGAGACATGAACCCAGCGATACATAAGAACATAAGAACAAAGGCAACTGCAGAAGGCCTATTGGCCCATACGAGGCAGCTCCTATTTATAACCACCCAATCCCACTCATATACATGTCCAACCCATGCTTGAAACAATCGAGGGACCCCACCTCCACAATGTTACGCGGCAATTGGTTCCACAAATCAACAACCCTGTTACTGAACCAGTATTTACCCAAGTCTTTCCTAAATCTAAACTTATCCAATTTATACCCATTGTTTCGCGTTCTGTCCTGTGTTGATACTTTCAATACCCTATTAATATCCCCTTTGTTATGTCCATTCATCCACTTGTAAACCTCTATCATGTCACCCCTAACTCTTCGCCTTTCCAGTGAATGCAAATTAAGCTTTGTTAATCTTTCTTCATATGAAAGATTTCTAATTTGGGGAATTAACTTAGTCATCCTACGCTGGACACGTTCAAGTGAATTTATATCCATTCTATAATATGGCGACCAAAACTGAACTGCATAATCTAAATGGGGCCTAACCAGAGCAAGATATAGCTTGAGAACCACACCAGGTGTCTTGTTACTTACGCTGCGATTAATAAATCCGAGTGTCCTATTTGCCTTATTACGAACATTTATGCATTGATCCTTTTGTTTTAAATTCTTACTAATTATAACTCCCAGATCCCTTTCGCAATCCGACTTCGCAATCTCAACACCATCTAGCTCGTATCTTGTAACTCTATCATCATTACCTAGCCTCAGAACTTTACATTTATCAGCATTAAACTGCATCTGCCAGTCCTTTGACCATTTCAAAACCCTATCTAGATCAACTTGAAGTGATAGTGAGTCCTCCTCCGAATTAATTTCCCTACCGATTTTCGTATCATCGGCAAATTTGCAAATGTTGCTACTCAAACCTGAATCTAAATCATTTATATATATTATAAACAACAGAGGTCCCAAGACAGAGCCTTGAGGCACTCCACTTACAACATTTTCCCACTCTGACTTGACTCCATTTATACTAACTCTCTGTTTCCTTTGGTATAGCCATGCCCTAATCCAGCTTAATATAGCACCCCCAATACCATGAGCCTCTATCTTTTTAATCAGTCTTTCATGTGGCACTGTATCGAAAGCTTTGCTAAAGTCAAGGTACACAACATCACAATCCTTACCACTATCAACTGCCTCAACTATGCTAGAATAAAAAGATAACAAATTTGTTAAACATGAACGGCCATTTATAAAACCATGTTGCGACTCAATTATTAATTTATGTTTTTCAAGATGAAGACGAATTTTATTTGCTATTATAGATTCGAGTAACTTTCCCACAATAGACGTTAGGCTAATTGGTCGATAGTTAGACGCAAGTGATCTATCTCCTTTCTTAAAAACTGGTATCACATTAGCAACTTTCCAAAACTCTGGCACTGTGCCTGACTCTATTGATTTATTAAATATGATTGACAGTGGGTCACAAAGCTCCTCTTTGCATTCTTTCAGCACTCTGGCAAACACTTCATCCGGCCCTGGGGATTTGTTTGGTTTGAGTTTTACTATTTGTTTAAGAACATCCTCCCTGGTAACTGCTAAACTCGTCAACCTGTCCTCGTCCCCACCCACATAGACTTGTTGGGCTGAAGGCATATTGTTAAGTTCCTCTTTAGTAAATACAGATACAAAATATTTATTAAAAATACTACTCATCTCTTCATCACTATCTGTTATTTGACCTGTCTCAGTTTTTAATGGACCTATCCTTTCCCTAGTCTTAGTTCGATATAACTGAAAAAACCCTTTAGGATTTGTCTTTGCTTGCCCTGCTATACGAACTTCATAGTTTCTTTTTGCTTTCCTTATCTCTTTTTTAACATTTCTAACTAGTTGTACGAATTCCTGTTCTAAAGTGACCTCCCCATTTTTAATCCTCTTGTACCAAGCTCTCTTTTTACCTATAAGATTCTTCAAATTCTTTGTTATCCACTTTGGGTCATTAGTAATCGATCTATTCAATTTGTGTGGTATACTACGTTCCTGTGCTTTGTTTAGAATATTCTTAAATACGTTATAAATTGAATCTACATCGAAATCCCCATTTACATCACCTATCGCTGGGTTCATGTCTCGCTCCAAGACCGGCCCACACCCCATACCCAAGACTTTCCAATCAATTTGACCCAAAAAATTTCTTAGGCTATTAAAATCAGCTTTTCGAAAATCTGGCACTTTAACAGAATTTTCTCCTACAGGTCTATTCCATTCTATGCCAAATCTGATTTCTTTGTGATCACTGTTCCCTAGCTCACTCCCTATTTCGATGTCATTAATTTGTGTTTCCCTGTTAGTTAACACTAAATCTAAAATATTATTTTCCCGTGTTGGTTCCTTAATGTGTTGCGTAAGAAAGCAATCGTCAATTAATTCTAGAAAATCTTCTGCTTCACTATTCCCTGTTTTGTTCAACCAGTTTATTCCACTCAAATTAAAGTCACCCATGACATAAATACTGTTAGATCTAGATGCCCTAGATATTTCATCCCATAGATGCTTTGCTTCCATTCTGTCTAAATTTGGTGGCCTATATATAACTCCAATTATAATATTATTTGCTTTTTCGTTTAATTCTATCCAAATAGTTTCTGTGTGTGGCTCAGTTTTGATTCCCTCTTTGAGACTACATTTCAAATTGTCCCTAACGTATATGGCTACTCCACCACCTCGTCTAATATATCTATCTGTGTGAAATAGTTTAAATCCATTTATTTGATATTCGGCTAATAGTTCTCTATTATCAACATTCATCCACGTTTCGGTAAGTGCAATAATATCTATTTTTTCTGTGCAGACAAGAGCATTTAATTCGTTAATTTTATTTCTTAGACTTCTACTGTTTGTGTAATATACCCTAAGTGAATTGTTATTTTGAGGCCCTTCTCTTTCCCTGATCATTTTGCCAATTCCTTTCTCCCGCAAACACATACTTTTATTACATCCTTCCTCCAAATCAATTCCCATACCTCTATCTACTAACAGTTTAAACCCAAACAAACACCTCTAACCACTTCTTCCAACGAGTTTGCAACAGCAACAACCCCAGCTCTCGATAGATGCACCCCATCCCGAGCATACATTTCATTTCTTCCATAGAAGTGTTCCCAGTTGTCTATATAAGATATTGCATTAGATTTGCAATATCTTTCCAGCCTGCAATTGACACCAAGTGCCCTCGACATCCATTCATTTCCCACTCCCTTTCTTGGAAGAATGCCACATATGATCGGGATTCCTCCCTTGCTCCTAACTAATTCTATTGCTGTCTTGAATTTCAGTATTAGTTCCTCACTTCTAACTCTCCCAACATCATTACCCCCTACACTAATACAAATAATGGGTTTGCTCCCATTTCCCGTCATAATATCTTTCATGTTTCCAACAATATCACCAATACCAGCTCCAGGATAGCAAACCCTTAATCTGTTCCCTTTATCTCTGGCACAAAACGTTCTGTCCAAATACCTCACCTGGGAATCTCCCACAACCAAAATTCGCTTCGATCCTCCCTTTTCTCTTGGGGCACTTTGAGGGACCCGCGCTTCAATGTTCCTCGCCGCTATGCCCTTACCTCCACGCTGAACCATAGGTTCACCACAGCACTCGTCCTCCAACACATCAAATGCGTTTCTAATCTTTATGGTATTAGGTGTCTTTTTTGCCAAGGTCTTCTTAAGACCCCTGTCTTTTACAATATGCCAAGACGGGGTCTCCCTAATGCCGGTCTCCTCCTTTGCTTCATCCTGTCGTTGCTTAAGCTGCCTTACCTCCTCCCGCAACGAATCCAGCTCTGTCCTCAGAGCTCCAACCAGACTCACCAACTCCCTCACCAAACCCTCCATTATTGCTGAATATTATTGCTTCACTCGGAGCTCCAGCTAACACAACCTCTCACTGTGACAGCACCTGACTGATAGGTGACGTAAAAGGGGATTTCGATGTGGATTCAATATATAACTTATTTAAGAATATTCTAAACAAAGCACAGGAACGTAGTATACCATACAAATTGAACAGATCGAATACTAATGACCCAAAGTGGATAACAAAGAATTTGAAGAACCTTATAGGTAAAAAGAGAGCCTGGTACAAAAGGATTAAAAATGGGGAGGTTACTTTAGAACAGGAATTCGTACAACTAGTTAGAAATGTTAAAAAAGAGATAAGGA
Source organism: Procambarus virginalis (assembly GCA_020271785.1). Classification (NCBI taxonomy): domain Eukaryota; kingdom Metazoa; phylum Arthropoda; class Malacostraca; order Decapoda; family Cambaridae; genus Procambarus; species Procambarus virginalis. The sequence goes on from WNGS01156064.1 coordinate 9,659, forward strand.
AAGCAAAAAGAAACTATGAAGTTCGCATAGCAGGGCAAGCAAAGACAAATCCTAAAGGGTTTTTTCAGTTATATCGAACTAAGACTAGGGAAAGGATAGGTCCATTAAAAACTGAGACAGGTCAAATAACGGATAATGACGAGGAGATGAGTAGTATTTTAAACAAATATTTTATATCTGTATTTACTAAAGAAGAACTTAACAATATGCCTTCAGCCGAACAAGTCTATGTGGGTGGGGATGAGGACAGGTTGATTAGTTTAGCAGTTACCAGGGAGGATGTAATTAAAAGGCACTCTGCCTGATTCTTATTGATTTATTAAATATGATTGACAGTGGGTCACAAAGCTCCTCTTTGCATTCTTTAGCACTCTGGCAAACACTTCATCCGGCCCTGGGGATTTGTTTGGTTTAGTTTTACTA
>WNGS01156076.1:7308-55638 GCA_020271785.1 Procambarus virginalis
ACCAGTGAACACTACCACTGTAACAACCATGACCACTACCACTGGTTGTTACAGTGGTAGTGGTCACTGGTTGTTACAGTGGTAGTTTCACTGGTTGTTACAGTGAGTGTGTTCACTGGTTGTTCACGGTGGTAGTGTTCACTGGTTGTTACAGTGGTAGTGTTCACTGGTTGTTACAGTGGTAGTGTTCACTGGTTGTTACAGTGGTAGTGTTCACTGGTTGTTACAGTGGTAGTGTTCACTGGTTGTTACAGTGGTAGTGTGTCACTGGTTGTCACAGTGGTAGTGTTCACTGGTTGTTACAGTGGTAGTGTTCACTGGTTGTTACAGTGGTAGTGTGTTCACTGGTTGTTACAGTGGTAGTGTGTTCACTGGTTGTCACAGTGTGTAGTGGTCACTGGTTGTTACAGTGGTAGTGTGGTCACTGGTTGTCACAGTGTAGTGTTGTCACTGGTTGTTACAGTGGTAGTGTGGTCACTGTTTGTTACAGTGGTAGTGGTTCACTGGTTGTCACAGTGGTAGTGTGTCACTGTTTGTCACAGTGGTAGTGTGTTCACTGGTTGTTACAGTGGTAGTGTTCACTGGTTGTCACAGTGGTAGTGTTCACTGGTTGTCACAGTGGTAGTGTGGTCACTGGTTGTCACAGTGGTAGTGTGTCACTGGTTGTCACAGTGGTAGTGTGTCACTGGTTGTTACAGTGGTAGTGTGTCACTGGTGTTACAGTGGTGTGGTCACTGGTTGTCACGTGGTAGTGTTCACTGGTTGTTACAGTGGTAGTGTCACTGGTTGTTACAGTGGTAGTGTTCACTGGTGTTACAGTGGTAGTGTGTTCACTGGTTTCACAGTGGTAGTGTTTCACTGGTTGTTACAGTGGTAGTGTTCACTGGTTGTTACAGTGGTAGTGTTCACTGGTTTTACAGTGGTAGTGTTCACTGGTTGTTACAGTGGTAGTGTTCACTGGTTGTTACAGTGGTAGTGTGTCACTGGTTGTCACAGTGGTAGTGTTCACTGGTTGTTACAGTGGTAGTGTTCACTGGTTGTTACAGTGGTAGTGTGTTCACTGGTTGTTACAGTGGTAGTGTGTCACTGGTTGTCACAGTGGTAGTGTGGTCACTGGTTGTTACAGTGGTAGTGTGGTCACTGGTTGTCACAGTGGTAGTGTGGTCACTGGTTGTTACAGTGGTAGTGTGGTCACTGGTTGTTACAGTGGTAGTGTCACTGGTTGTCACAGTGGTAGTGTGGTCACTGGTTGTCACAGTGGTAGTGTGTTCACTGGTTGTTACAGTGGTAGTGTGGTCACTGGTTGTTACAGTGGTAGTGTGTTCACTGGTTGTTACAGTGGTAGTGTGTTCACTGGTTGTTACAGTGGTAGTGTGTTCACTGGTTGTTACAGTGGTAGTGTGTTCACTGGTTGTTACAGTGGTAGTGTGGTCACTGGTTGTTACAGTGGTAGTGTGTCACTGGTTGTCACAGTGGTAGTGTTTCACTGGTTGTCACAGTGGTAGTGTTCACTGGTTGTCACAGTGGTAGTGTGTTCCCTGGTTGTCACAGTGGTAGTGTGGTCACTGGTTGTCACAGTGGTAGTGTTCACTGGTTGTTACAGTGGTAGTGTGTTCACTGGTTGTTACAGTGGTAGTGTGGTCACTGGTTGTCACAGTGGTAGTGTTCACTGGTTGTTCACAGTGGTAGTGTTCACTGGTTTTCACAGTGGTAGTGTGTTCACTGGTTGTACAGTGGTAGTGTGTTCACTGGTTGTCACAGTGGTAGTGTGTTCACTGGTTGTTACAGTGGTAGTGTGTTCACTGGTTGTACAGTGGTAGTGTGTTCACTGGTTGTACAGTGGTAGTGTTCACTGGTTGTTACAGTGGTAGTGTTCACTGGTTGTTACAGTGGTAGTGTTCACTGGTTGTTACAGTGGTAGTGTTCACTGGTTGTTACAGTGGTAGTGTTCACTGGTTGTTACAGTGGTAGTGTGTTCACTGGTTGTCACAGTGGTAGTGTGTTCACTGGTTGTTACAGTGGTAGTGTTCACTGGTTGTTACAGTGGTAGTGTTCACTGGTTGTTACAGTGGTAGTGTTCACTGGTTGTCACAGTGGTAGTGTTCACTGGTTGTCACAGTGGTAGTGTTCACTGGTTGTCACAGTGGTAGTGTTCACTGGTTGTCACGGTGGTAGTGTGGTCACTGGTTATCACAGTGGTAGTGTTCACTGGTTGTTACAGTGGTAGTGTGGTCACTGGTTGTTACAGTGGTAGTGTTCACTGGTTGTCACGGTGGTAGTGTGGTCACTGGTTGTTACAGTGGTAGTGTTCACTGGTTGTCACGGTGGTAGTGTGGTCACTGGTTGTTACAGTGGTAGTGTTCACTGGTTGTCACAGTGGTAGTGTGTCACTGGTTGTTACAGTGGTAGTGTTCACTGGTTGTCACAGTGGTAGTGTGGTCACTGGTTGTTACAGTGGTAGTGTTCACTGGTTGTTACAGTGGTAGTGTGTTCACTGGTTGTTACAGTGGTAGTGTTCACTGGTTGTTACAGTGGTAGTGTGGTCACTGGTTGTTACAGTGGTAGTGTTCACTGGTTGTTACAGTGGTAGTGTTCACTGGTTGTTACAGTGGTAGTGTGTTCACTGGTTGTTACAGTGGTAGTGTTCACTGGTTGTTACAGTGGTAGTGTTCACTGGTTGTCACAGTGGTAGTGTGGTCACTGGTTGTTACAGTGGTAGTTTTCACTGGTTGTTACAGTGGTAGTGTTCACTGGTTGTTACAGTGGTAGTGTGTTCACTGGTTATTACAGTGGTAGTGGTCACTGGTTGTTACAGTGGTAGTGTTCACTGGTTGTTACAGTGGAAGTGTTCACTGGTTGTTACAGTGGTAGTGTTCACTGGTTGTTACAGTGGTAGTGTTCACTGGTTGTTACAGTGGTAGTGTTCACTGGTTGTCACAGTGGTAGTGTGGTCACTGGTTGTCACAGTGGTAGTGTTCACTGGTTGTTACAGTGGTAGTGTTCACTGGTTGTCACAGTGGTAGTGTTCACTGGCTGTTACAGTGGTAGTGTGGTCACTGGTTGTCACAGTGGTAGTGTGGTCACTGGTTGTTACAGTGGTAGTGTTCACTGGTTGTTACAGTGGTAGTGTGGTCACTGGTGTTCACAGTGGTAGTGTTCACTGGTTGTCACGGTGGTAGTGTGGTCACTGGTTGTTACAGTTGTAGTGCTCACTGGTTGTTACAGTGGTAGTGTTCACTGGTTGTTACAGTGGTAGTGTTCACTGGTTGTTACAGTGGTAGTGGTAACTGGTTGTTACAGTGGTAGTGGTCACTGGTTGTTACAGTGGTAGTGTGTTCACTGGTTGTTACAGTGGTAGTGTGTCACTGGTTGTCACAGTGGTAGTGTTCACTGGTTGTTACAGTGGTAGTGTGGTCACTGGTTGTCACAGTGGTAGTGTGTTCACTGGTTGTCACAGTGGTAGTTTTCACTGGTTGTTACAGTGGCAGTGTGGTCACTGGTTGTCACAGTGGTAGTGTGGTCACTGGTTGTCACAGTGGTAGTGTTTCACTGGTTGTTACAGTGGTAAGGTTCACTGGTTGTCACAGTGGTAGTGTTCACTGGTTGTCACAGTGGTAGTGTGTTCACTGGTTGTCACAGTGGTAGTGTGGTCACTGGTTGTTACAGTGGTAGTGTGTTCACTGGTTGTTACAGTGGTAGTGTTCACTGGTTGTCACAGTGGTAGTGTGGTCACTGGTTGTTACAGTGGTAGTGTTCACTGGTTGTTACAGTGGTAGTGTTCACTGGTTGTCACAGTGGTAGTGTGTTCACTGGTTGTCACAGTGGTAGTGTGGTCACTGGTTGTTACAGTGGTAGTGTGTTCACTGGTTGTTACAGTGGTAGTTTTCACTGGTTGTTACAGTGGTAGTGTTCACTGGTTGTTACAGTGGTAGTGTGGTCACTGGTTGTCACAGTGGTAGTGTGGTCACTGGTTGTTACAGTGGTAGTTTTCACTGGTTGTTACAGTGGTAGTGTTCACTGGTTGTTACAGTGGTAGTGTTCACTGGTTGTTACAGTGGTAGTGTTCACTGGTTGTCACAGTGGTAGTGTGGTCACTGGTTGTTACAGTGGTAGTGTGTTCACTGGTTGTTACAGTGGTAGTGTTCACTGGTTGTCACAGTGGTAGTGTGGTCACTGGTTGTCACAGTGGTAGTGTGGTCACTGGTTGTCACAGTGGTAGTGGTCACTGGTTGTCACAGTGGTAGTTTTCACTGGTTGTTACAGTGGTAGTGTGGTCACTGGTTGTCACAGTGGTAGTGTGGTCACTGGTTATCACAGTGGTAGTGTGGTCACTGGTTGTCACGGTGGTAGTGTTCACTGGTTGTTACAGTGGTAGTGTGGTCACTGGTTGTTACAGTGGTAGTGTGTTCACTGGTTGTCACAGTGGTAGTGTTCACTGGTTGTCACAGTGGTAGTGGTCACTGGTTGTCACAGTGGTAGTGTGGTCACTGGTTGTCACAGTGGTAGTGGTCACTGGTTGTCACAGTGGTAGTGTGGTCACTGGTTGTCACGGTGGTAGTGTTCACTGGTTGTTACAGTGGTAGTGTGTTCACTGGTTGTCACAGTGGTAGTGTGTTCACTGGTTGTTACAGTGGTAGTGTTCACTGGTTGTTACAGTGGTAGTGTTCACTGGTTGTCACAGTGGTAGTGGTCACTGGTTGTCACAGTGGTAGTGTGGTCACTGGTTGTCACAGTGGTAGTGTTCACTGGTTGTCACAGTGGTAGTGTGGTCACTGGTTGTCACAGTGGTAGTGTGGTCACTGGTTGTTACAGTGGTAGTGTGGTCACTGGTTGTCACGGTGGTAGTGTTCACTGGTTGTTACAGTGGTAGTGGTCACTGGTTGTTACAGTGGTAGTGTTCACTGGTTGTTACAGTGGTAGTGTGTTCACTGGTTGTCACGGTGGTAGTGTTCACTGGTTGTTACAGTGGTAGTGTTCACTGGTTGTTACAGTGGTAGTGTTCACTGGTTGTTACAGTGGTAGTGTTCACTGGTTGTTACAGTGGTAGTGTTCACTGGTTGTTACAGTGGTAGTGTGGTCACTGGTTGTCACTGTGGTAGTGTTCACTGGTTGTTACAGTGGTAGTGTTCACTGGTTGTTACAGTGGTAGTGTGTTCACTGGTTGTTACAGTGGTAGTGTGTTCACTGGTTGTCACGGTGGTAGTGTTCACTGGTTGTTACAGTGGTAGTGTTCACTGGTTGTTACAGTGGTAGTGTTCACTGGTTGTCACAGTGGTAGTGGTCACTGGTTGTTACAGTGGTAGTGTGGTCACTGGTTGTTACAGTGGTAGTGTTCACTGGTTGTTACAGTGGTAGTGTTCACTGGTTGTTACAGTGGTAGTGTTCACTGGTTGTTACAGTGGTAGTGTGGTCACTGGTTGTCACAGTGGTAGTGGTCACTGGTTGTTACAGTGGTAGTGTGGTCACTGGTTGTTACAGTGGTAGTGTTCACTGGTTGTCACAGTGGTAGTGGTCACTGGTTGTTACAGTGGTAGTGTGTTCACTGGTTGTTACAGTGGTAGTGTTCACTGGTTGTTACAGTGGTAGTGTTCACTGGTTGTTACAGTGGTAGTGGTCACTGGTTGTCACAGTGGTAGTGTGTTCACTGGTTGTTACAGTGGTAGTGTGTTCACTGGTTGTCACAGTGGTAGTGGTCACTGGTTGTTACAGTGGTAGTGTGGTCACTGGTTGTTACAGTGGTAGTGTGGTCACTGGTTGTTACAGTGGTAGTGTTCACTGGTTGTTACAGTGGTAGTGTTCACTGGTTGTTACAGTGGTAGTGTTCACTGGTTGTTACAGTGGTAGTGTTCACTGGTTGTTACAGTGGTAGTGTTCACTGGTTGTTACAGTGGTAGTGTTCACTGGTTGTTACAGTGGTAGTGTTCACTGGTTGTCACAGTGGTAGTGTGGTCACTGGTTGTTACAGTGGTAGTGTTCACTGGTTGTCACAGTGGTAGTGTTCACTGGTTGTTACAGTGGTAGTGTTCACTGGTTGTTACAGTGGTAGTGTGTCACTGGTTGTTACAGTGGTAGTGGTCACTGGTTGTCACAGTGGTAGTGTTCACTGGTTGTTACAGTGGTAGTGTGGTCACTGGTTGTTACAGTGGTAGTGTTCACTGGTTGTTACAGTGGTAGTGTGTCACTGGTTGTTACAGTGGTAGTGTGGTCACTGGTTGTTACAGTGGTAGTGTGTTCACTGGTTGTCACAGTGGTAGTGTCACTGGTTGTTACAGTGGTAGTGTTCACTGGTTGTCACAGTGGTAGTGTGTTCACTGGTTGTTACAGTGGTAGTGTTCACTGGTTGTTACAGTGGTAGTGTTCACTGGTTGTTACAGTGGTAGTGTTCACTGGTTGTTACAGTGGTAGTGTGTTCACTGGTTGTTACAGTGGTAGTGTTCACTGGTTGTTACAGTGGTAGTGTTCACTGGTTGTCACAGTGGTAGTGTTTCACTGTTGTTACAGTGGTAGTGTGTCACTGGTTGTCACAGTGGTAGTGTGTTCACTGGTTTGTCCAGTGGTAGTGTGTTCACTGGTTGTTACAGTGGTAGTGTGTTCACTGGTTGTCACAGTGGGTAGTGTGTTCACTGGTTGTTACAGTGGTAGTGTTTCACTGGTTGTTACAGTGGTAGTGTTCACTGGTTGTACAGTGGTAGTGTTCACTGGTTGTCACAGTGGTAGTGTTTTACTGGTTGTCACAGTGGTAGTGTGTCACTGGTTGTTACAGTGGTAGTGTCACTGGTTGTCACAGTGGTAGTGTTCACTGGTTGTTACAGTGGTAGTGTGGTCACTGGTTGTTACAGTGGTAGTGTTCACTGGTTGTTACAGTGGTAGTGTTCACTGGTTGTCACAGTGGTAGTGTTCACTGGTTGTCACAGTGGTAGTGTTCACTGGTTGTCACAGTGGTAGTGTTCACTGGTTGTTACAGTGGTAGTGTGGTCACTGGTTGTCACAGTGGTAGTGTGGTCACTGGTTGTTACAGTGGTAGTGTTGTCACTGGTTGTTACAGTGGTAGTGGTTCACTGGTTGTCACAGTGGTAGTGTTCACTGGTTGTTACAGTGGTAGTGTGGTCACTGGTTGTTACAGTGGTAGTGTTCACTGGTTGTTACAGTGGTAGTGTGTTCACTGGTTGTTACAGTGGTAGTGTGGTCACTGGTTGTTACAGTGGTAGTTGTTCACTGGTTGTCACAGTGGTAGTGTGTCACTGGTTGTTACAGTGGTAGTGTTCACTGGTTGTCACAGTGGTAGTGTGTTCACTGGTTGTTACAGTGGTAGTGTTCACTGGTTGTTACAGTGGTAGTGTTCACTGGTTGTCACAGTGGTAGTGTTCACTGGTTGTTACAGTGGTAGTGTTCACTGGTTGTTACAGTGGTAGTGTGTTCACTGGTTGTCACAGTGGTAGTGTGTTCACTGGTTGTTACAGTGGTATGTGTTCACTGGTTGTCACAGTGGTAGTGTGTTCACTGGTTGTCACAGTGGTAGTGTGTTCACTGGTTGTTACAGTGGTAGTGTGTCACTGGTTGTCACAGTGGTAGTGTGTTCACTGGTTGTTACAGTGGTAGTGTGTTCACTGGTTGTCACAGTGGTAGTGTTCACTGGTTGTTACAGTGGTAGTGTGTTCACTGGTTTTCAGTGGTAGTGTCACTGGTTGTCACAGTGGTAGTGTTCACTGGTTGTTACAGTGGTAGTGTTCACTGGTTGTTACAGTGGTATGTGGTCACTGGTTCACAGTGGTAGTGGTTCACTGGTTGTTACAGTGGTAGTGTTCACTGGTTGTTACAGTGGTAGTGTTCACTGGTTGTCACAGTGGTAGTGTTGTCACTGGTTGTTACAGTGGTAGTGTGTTCACTGGTTGTTACAGTGGTAGTGTGTTCACTGGTTGTTACAGTGGTAGTGTTCACTGGTTGTTACAGTGGTAGTGGTTCACTGGTTGTCACAGTGGTAGTGTTCACTGGTTGTTACAGTGGTAGTGTGTTCACTGGTTGTTACAGTGGTAGTGTGTCACTGGTTGTTACAGTGGTAGTGTGTTCACTGGTTGTTACAGTGGTATGTGTTCACTGGTTGTTACAGTGGTAGTGTGGTCACTGGTTGTCACAGTGGTAGTGTTCACTGGTTGTTACAGTGGTAGTGTTCACTGGTTGTTACAGTGGTAGTGTTCACTGTTGTCACAGTGGTAGTGGTCACTGGTTGTCACAGTGGTAGTGTGTTCACTGGTTGTTACAGTGGTAGTGTGTTCACTGGTTGTCACAGTGGTAGTGTTCACTGGTTGTTACAGTGGTAGTGTGTCACTGGTTGTTACAGTGGTAGTGGTCACTGGTTGTCACAGTGGTAGTGTTCACTGGTTGTTACAGTGGTAGTGTGTTCACTGGTTGTCACAGTAGTAGTGTGTTCACTGGTTGTCACAGTGGTAGTGTGTTCACTGGTTGTTACAGTGGTAGTGTGTTCACTGGTTGTCACAGTGGTAGTGTGTTCACTGGTTGTTACAGTGGTAGTGTGTTCACTGGTTGTTACAGTGGTAGTGTGGTCACTGGTTGTCACAGTGGTAGTGTTCACTGGTTGTTACAGTGGTAGTGTTCACTGGTTGTTACAGTGGTAGTGTTCACTGGTTGTCACAGTGGTAGTGGTCACTGGTTGTCACAGTGGTAGTGTGTTCACTGGTTGTTACAGTGGTAGTGTGTTCACTGGTTGTCACAGTGGTAGTGTGTCACTGGTTGTTACAGTGGTAGTGTGTCACTGGTTGTTACAGTGGTAGTGTTCACTGGTTGTTACAGTGGTAGTGTTCACTGGTTGTTACAGTGGTAGTGTTTCACTGGTTGTTACAGTGGTAGTGTGTTCACTGGTTGTTACAGTGGTAGTGTGTCACTGGTTGTTACAGTGGTAGTGTGTTCACTGGTTGTCACGGTGGTAGTGTTCACTGGTTGTTACAGTGGTAGTGTTCACTGGTTGTCACAGTGGTAGTGTGTTCACTGGTTGTTACAGTGGTAGTGTTCACTGGTTGTTACAGTGGTAGTGTTTCACTGGTTGTTACAGTGGTAGTGTTCACTGGTTGTTACAGTGGTAGTGTTCACTGGTTGTTACAGTGGTAGTGTTCACTGGTTGTTACAGTGGTAGTGTGTTCACTGGTTGTCACAGTGGTAGTGTGTTCACTGGTTGTTACAGTGGTAGTGTGTTCACTGGTTGTCACAGTGGTAGTGTGTTCACTGGTTGTCACAGTGGTAGTGTGTTCACTGGTTGTTACAGTGGTAGTGTGTTCACTGGTTGTCACAGTGGTAGTGTGTTCACTGGTTGTTACAGTGGTAGTGTGTTCACTGGTTGTCACAGTGGTAGTGTTCACTGGTTGTTACAGTGGTAGTGTGTTCACTGGTTGTTACAGTGGTAGTGGTCACTGGTTGTTACAGTGGTAGTGTTCACTGGTTGTTACAGTGGTAGTGTTCACTGGTTGTTACAGTGGTAGTGTGGTCACTGGTTGTCACAGTGGTAGTGTGTTCACTGGTTGTTACAGTAGTAGTGTTCACTGGTTGTTACAGTGGTAGTGTTCACTGGTTATCACAGTGGTAGTGTGGTCACTGGTTGTTACAGTGGTAGTGTGTTCACTGGTTGTTACAGTGGTAGTGTGTTCACTGGTTGTCACAGTGGTAGTGTGTTCACTGGTTGTTACAGTGGTAGTGTGTTCACTGGTTGTCACAGTGGTAGTGTTCACTGGTTGTTACAGTGGTAGTGTGTTCACTGGTTGTTACAGTGGTAGTGTGTTCACTGGTTGTTACAGTGGTAGTGTGTTCACTGGTTGTTACAGTGGTAGTGTGTTCACTGGTTGTTACAGTAGTAGTGTGGTCACTGGTTGTCACAGTGGTAGTGTTCACTGGTTGTTACAGTGGTAGTGTTCACTGGTTGTTACAGTGGTAGTGTTCACTGGTTGTCACAGTGGTAGTGGTCACTGGTTATCATAGTGGTAGTGTGTTCACTGGTTGTTACAGTGGTAATGTGTTCACTGGTTGTCACAGTGGTAGTGGTCACTGGTTGTTACAGTGGTAGTATGGTCACTGGTTGTTACAGTGGTAGTGGCCACTGGTTGTCACAGTGGTAGTGTTCTCTGGTTGTTACAGTGGTAGTGTGTTCACTGGTTGTCACAGTAGTAGTGTGTTCACTGGTTGTCACAGTGGTAGTGTGTTCACTGGTTGTTACAGTGGTAGTGTGTTCACTGGTTGTCACAGTGGTAGTGTGTTCACTGGTTGTTACAGTGGTAGTGTGTTCACTGGTTGTCACAGTGTTAGTGAGTTCACTGGTTGTTACAGTGGTAGTGTGTTCACTGGTTGTTACAGTGGTAGTGGTCACTTGTTGTCACAGTGGTAGTGTTCACTGGTTGTTACAGTGGTAGTGTTCACTGGTTGTTACAGTGGTAGTGTGGTCACTGGTTGTCACAGTGGTAGTGTGTTCACTGGTTGTTACAGTAGTAGTGTTCACTGGTTGTTACAGTGGTAGTGTTCACTGGTTGTCACAGTGGTAGTGTGTCACTGGTTGTTACAGTGGTAGTGTGTTCACTGGTTGTTACAGTGGTAGTGTGTTCACTGGTTGTCACAGTGGTAGTGTGTTCACTGGTTGTTACAGTGGTAGTGTTCACTGGTTGTCACAGTGGTAGTGTTCACTGGTTGTTACAGTGGTAGTGTGTTCACTGGTTGTTACAGTGGTAGTGTGTTCACTGGTTGTTACAGTGGTAGTGTGTTCACTGGTTGTTACAGTGGTAGTGTGTTCACTGGTTGTTACAGTGGTATGTGGTCACTGGTTGTCACAGTGGTAGTGTTCACTGGTTGTTACAGTGGTAGTGTTCACTGGTTGTTACAGTGGTAGTGTTCACTGGTTGTCACAGTGGTAGTGGTCACTGGTTGTCATAGTGGTAGTGTGTTCACTGGTTGTTACAGTGGTAGTGTGTTCACTGGTTGTCACAGTGGTAGTGGTCACTGGTTGTTACAGTGGTAGTATGGTCACTGGTTGTTACAGTGGTAGTGGCCACTGGTTGTCACAGTGGTAGTGTTCACTGGTTGTTACAGTGGTAGTGTGGTCACTGGTTGTTACAGTGGTAGTGTTCACTGGTTGTTACAGTGGTAGTGTGTTCACTGGTTGTTACAGTGGTAGTGTGGTCACTGGTTGTTACAGTGGTAGTGTTCACTGGTTGTTACAGTGGTAGTGTGTTCACTGGTTGTTACAGTGGTAGTGTTCACTGGTTGTTACAGTGGTAGTGTGTTCACTGGTTGTCACAGTGGTAGTGTGTTCACTGGTTGTCACAGTGGTAGTGTGTCACTGGTTGTTACAGTGGTAGTGTTCACTGGTTGTTACAGTGGTAGTGTTCACTGGTTGTTACAGTGGTAGTGTGTTCACTGGTTGTTACAGTGGTAGTGTTCACTGGTTGTTACAGTGGTAGTGTTCACTGGTTATCACAGTGGTAGTGTGTTCACTGGTTGTTACATTGGTAGTGTTCACTAGTTGTTACATTGGTAGTGTTCACTGGTTGTTACAGTGGTAGTGTTCACTGGTTGTTACAGTGGTAGTGTGTTCACTGGTTACAGTGGTAGTGTTCACTGGTTGTTACAGTGGTAGTATGTTCACTGGTTGTCACAGTGGTAGTGTGTTCACTGGTTGTTACAGTGGTAGTGTGTTCACTGGTTGTCACAGTGGTAGTGTGTTCACTGGTTGTTACAGTGGTAGTGTGTTCACTGGTTTTCACAGGGGTAGTGTGTTCACTGGTTGTTACAGTGGTAGTGTGTTCACTGGTTGTCACAGTGGTAGTGTGTTCACTGGTTGTTACAGTGGTAGTGTGTTCACTGGTTGTTACAGTGGTAGTGGTCACTGGTTGTCACAGTGGTAGTGTTCACTGGTTGTTACAGTGGTAGTGTTCACTGGTTGTTACAGTGGTAGTGTGTTCACTGGTTGTTACAGTGGTAGTGTGTTCACTGGTTTTTACAGTGGTAGTGTGTTCACTGGTTGTCACAGTGGTAGTGTGTTCCCTGGTTGTTACAGTGGTAGTGTGTTCACTGGTTGTCACAGTGGTAGTGTTCACTGGTTGTTACAGTGGTAGTGTTCACTGGTTGTTACAGTGGTAGTGTGTTCACTGGTTGTTACAGTGATAGTGTGTTCACTGGTTGTTACAGTGGTAGTGTGTTCACTGGTTGTTACAGTGGTAGTGTGGTCACTGGTTGTCACAGTGGTAGTGTTCACTGGTTGTTACAGTGGTAGTGTGGTCACTGGTTGTCACAGTGGTAGTGTGGTCACTGGTTGTTACAGTGGTAGTGTTCACTGGTTGTCACAGTGGTAGTGTGTTCACTGGTTGTTACAGTGGTAGTGTTCACTGGTTGTTACAGTGGTAGTGTTCACTGGTTGTTACAGTGGTAGTGTTCACTGGTTGTCACAGTGGTAGTGGTCACTGGTTGTCACAGTGGTAGTGTGTTCACTGGTTGTTACAGTGGTAGTGTGTTCACTGGTTGTCAAAGTGGTAGTGGTCACTGGTTGTTACAGTGGTAGTGTGGTCACTGGTTGTTACAGTGGTAGTGTTCACTGGTTGTTACAGTGGTAGTGTTCACTGGTTGTTACAGTGGTAGTGTTCACTGGTTGTTACAGTGGTAGTGTTCACTGGTTGTTACAGTGGTAGTGTGTTCACTGGTTGTCACGGTGGTAGTGTTCACTGGTTGTTACAGTGGTAGTGTTCACTGGTTGTTACAGTGGTAGTGTGTTCACTGGTTGTCACAGTGGTAGTGTTCACTGGTTGTTACAGTGTAGTGTTCACTGGTTGTTACAGTGGTAGTGTTCACTGGTTGTTACAGTGGTAGTGTGTTCACTGGTTGTCACAGTGGTAGCGTGTTCACTGGTTGTCACAGTGGTAGTGTGTTCACTGGTTGTTACAGTGGTAGTGTTCACTGGTTATTACAGTGGTAGTGTTCACTGGTTGTTACAGTGGTAGTGTGTTCACTGGTTGTTACAGTGGTAGTGTTCACTGGTTGTTACAGTGGTAGTGTTCACTGGTTATCACAGTGGTAGTGTGTTCACTGGTTGTTACAGTGGTAGTGTTCACTGGTTGTTACAGTGGTAGTGTTCACTGGTTGTTACAGTGGTAGTGTTCACTGGTTGTTACAGTGGTAGTGTGTTCACTGGTTACAGTGGTAGTGTTCACTGGTTGTTACAGTGGTAGTGTGTTCACTGGTTGTCACAGTGATAGTGTTCACTGGTTGTCACAGTGGTAGTGTTCACTGGTTGTCACAGTGGTAGTGTTCACTGGTTGTTACAGTGGTAGTGTGGTCACTGGTTGTCACAGTGGTAGTGTGGTCACTGGTTGTTACAGTGGTAGTGTGTCACTGGTTGTTACAGTGGTAGTGGTCACTGGTTGTCACAGTGGTAGTGTTCACTGGTTGTTACAGTGGTAGTGTGGTCACTGGTTGTTACAGTGGTAGTGTTCACTGGTTGTTACAGTGGTAGTGTGTTCACTGGTTGTTACAGTGGTAGTGTGGTCACTGGTTGTTACAGTGGTAGTGTTCACTGGTTGTTACAGTGGTAGTGTGTTCACTGGTTGTTACAGTGGTAGTGTTCACTGGTTGTTACAGTGGTAGTGTGTTCACTGGTTGTCACAGTGGTAGTGTTTCACTGGTTGTCACAGTGGTAGTGTGTTCACTGGTTGTTACAGTGGTAGTGTTCACTGGTTGTTACAGTGGTAGTGTTCACTGGTTGTTACAGTGGTAGTGTGTTCACTGGTTGTTACAGTGGTAGTGTTCACTGGTTGTTACAGTGGTAGTGTTCACTGGTTGTCACAGTGGTAGTGTGTTCACTGGTTGTTACAGTGGTAGTGTTCACTGGTTGTTACAGTGGTAGTGTGTCACTGGTTGTTACAGTGGTAGTGTGTCACTGGTTGTTACAGTGGTAGTGTTTCACTGGTTGTTACAGTGGTAGTGTGTTCACTGGTTGTTACAGTGGTAGTGTGTTCACTGTTTGTCACAGTGGTAGTGTGTTCACTGGTTGTTACAGTGGTAGTGTGTTCACTGGTTGTTACAGTGGTAGTGTGTTCACTGGTTGTTACAGTGGTAGTGTGTTCACTGGTTGTTACAGTGGTAGTGTGTTCACTGGTTGTCACAGTGGTAGTGTTTCACTGGTTGTTACAGTGGTAGTGTTTCACTGGTTGTTACAGTGGTAGTGTTCACTGGTTGTCACAGTGGTAGTGGTCACTGGTTGTCCAGTGGTATGTGTTCACTGGTTGTTACAGTGGTAGTGTGTTCACTGGTTGTCACAGTGGTAGTGGTCACTGGTTGTTACAGTGGTAGTTGGTCACTGGTTGTTACAGTGGTAGTGGTCACTGGTTGTCACAGTGGTAGTGTGTTCACTGGTTGTTACAGTGGTAGTGTGGTCACTGGTTGTTACAGTGGTATGTGTTCACTGGTTGTTACAGTGGTAGTGTGTTCACTGGTTGTTACAGTGGTAGTGTGGTCACTGGTTGTACAGTGGTAGTGTTCACTGGTTGTTACAGTGGTAGTGTGTTCACTGTTGTTACAGTGGTAGTGTTCACTGGTTGTTACAGTGGTAGTGTTCACTGGTTGTTACAGTGGTAGTGTGTTCACTGGTTGTTACAGTGGTAGTGTGTCACTGGTTGTTACAGTGGTAGTGTTCACTGGTTGTTACAGTGGTAGTGTTCACTGGTTGTTACAGTGGTAGTGTGTTCACTGGTTTTACAGTGGTAGTGTTCACTGGTTGTTACAGTGGTAGTGTTCACTGGTTGTCACAGTGGTAGTGTGTTCACTGGTTGTTACAGTGGTAGTGGTTCACTGGTTGTTACAGTGGTAGTGTTTCACTGGTTGTTACAGTGGTAGTGTTCACTGGTTTTCACAGTGGTAGGTGTGTTCACTGGTTGTTACAGTGGTAGTGTTCACTGGTTGTTACAGTGGTAGTGTTCACTGGTTGTTACAGTGGTAGTGTTCACTGGTTGTTACAGTGGTAGTGTGTTCACTGGTTACAGTGGTAGTGTTTCACTGGTTGTTACAGTGGTAGTTGTTCACTGGTTGTCACAGTGGTAGTGTGTTCACTGGTTGTTACAGTGGTAGTGTGTTCACTGGTTGTCACAGTGGTAGTGTGTTCACTGGTTGTTACAGTGGTAGGTGTTCACTGGTTTTCACAGTGGTAGTGTGTCACTGGTTGTTACAGTGGTAGTGTGTTCACTGGTTGTCACAGTGGTAGTGTGTTCACTGGTTGTTACAGTGGTAGTGTGTTCACTGGTTGTTACAGTGGTAGTGGTCACTGGTTGTCACAGTGGTAGTGTTCACTGGTTGTTACAGTGGTAGTGTTCACTGGTTGTTACAGTGGTAGTGTGTTCACTGGTTGTTACAGTGGTAGTGTGTTCACTGGTTGTTACAGTGGTAGTGTGTTCACTGGTTGTCACAGTGGTAGTGTGTTCACTGGTTGTTACAGTGGTAGTGTGTTCACTGGTTGTCACAGTGGTAGTGTTCACTGGTTGTTACAGTGGTAGTGTGTTCACTGGTTGTTACAGTGGTAGTGTGTTCACTGGTTGTTACAGTGGTAGTGTGTTCACTGGTTGTTACAGTGGTAGTGTGTTCACTGGTTGTTACAGTGGTAGTGTGGTCACTGGTTGTCACAGTGGTAGTGTTCACTGGTTGTCACAGTGGTAGTGTGGTCACTGGTTGTTACAGTGGTAGTGTTCACTGGTTGTCACAGTGGTAGTGTGTTCACTGGTTGTTACAGTGGTAGTGTTCACTGGTTGTTACAGTGGTAGTGTTCACTGGTTGTTACAGTGGTAGTGTTCACTGGTTGTCACAGTGGTAGTGTCACTGGTTGTCACAGTGGTAGTGTTTCACTGGTTGTTACAGTGGTAGTGTGTTCACTGGTTGTCACAGTGGTAGTGTCACTGGTTGTTACAGTGGTAGTGTGGTCACTGGTTGTTACAGTGGTAGTGTTCACTGGTTGTTACAGTGGTAGTGTTCACTGGTTGTTACAGTGGTAGTGTTCACTGGTTGTTACAGTGGTAGTGTTCACTGGTTGTTACAGTGGTAGTGTGTTCACTGGTTGTCACGGTGGTAGTGTTCATTGGTTGTTACAGTGGTAGTGTTCACTGGTTGTTACAGTGGTAGTGTGTTCACTGGTTGTCACGGTGGTAGTGTTCATTGGTTGTTACAGTGGTAGTGTTCACTGGTTGTTACAGTGGTAGTGTTCACTGGTTGTTACAGTGGTAGTGTGTTCACTGGTTGTCACAGTGGTAGTGTGTTCACTGGTTGTCACAGTGGTAGTGTGTTCACTGGTTGTTACAGTGGTAGTGTTTCACTGGTTGTTACAGTGGTAGTGTTCACTGGTTGTTACAGTGGTAGTGTGTTCACTGGTTGTTACAGTGGTAGTGTTCACTGGTTGTTACAGTGGTAGTGTTCACTGGTTATCACAGTGGTAGTGTGTTTACTGGTTGTTACAGTGGTAGTGTTCACTGGTTGTTACAGTGGTAGTGTTCACTGGTTGTTACAGTGGTAGTGTTCACTGGTTGTTACAGTGGTAGTGTGTTCACTGGTTACAGTGGTAGTGTTCACTGGTTGTTACAGTGGTAGTGTGTTCACTGGTTGTCACAGTGATAGTGTTCACTGGTTGTCACAGTGGTAGTGTTCACTGGTTGTCACAGTGGTAGTGTTCACTGGTTGTTACAGTGGTAGTGTGGTCACTGGTTGTCACAGTGGTAGTGTGGTCACTGGTTGTTACAGTGGTAGTATGGTCACTGGTTGTTACAGTGGTAGTGGTCACTGGTTGTCACAGTGGTAGTGTTCACTGGTTGTTACAGTGGTAGTGTGGTCACTGGTTGTTACAGTGGTAGTGTTCACTGGTTGTTACAGTGGTAGTGTGTTCACTGGTTGTTACAGTGGTAGTGTGGTCACTGGTTGTTACAGTGGTAGTGTTCACTGGTTGTTACAGTGGTAGTGTGTTCACTGGTTGTTACAGTGGTAGTGTTCACTGGTTGTTACAGTGGTAGTGTGTTCACTGGTTGTCACAGTGGTAGTGTGTTCACTGGTTGTCACAGTGGTAGTGTGTTCACTGGTTGTTACAGTGGTAGTGTTCACTGGTTGTTACAGTGGTAGTGTTCACTGGTTGTTACAGTGGTAGTGTGTTCACTGGTTGTTACAGTGGTAGTGTTCACTGGTTGTTACAGTGGTAGTGTTCACTGGTTATCACAGTGGTAGTGTGTTCACTGGTTGTTACAGTGGTAGTGTTCACTGGTTGTTACAGTGGTAGTGTTCACTGGTTGTTACAGTGGTAGTGTGTTCACTGGTTACAGTGGTAATGTTCACTGGTTGTTACAGTGGTAGTGTGTTCACTGGTTGTCACAGTGGTAGTGTGTTCACTGGTTGTTACAGTGGTAGTGTGTTCACTGGTTGTCACAGTGGTAGTGTGTTCACTGGTTGTTACAGTGGTAGTGTGTTCACTGGTTGTCACAGTGGTAGTGTGTTCACTGGTTGTTACAGTGGTAGTGTGTTCACTGGTTGTCACAGTGGTAGTGTGTTCACTGGTTGTTACAGTGGTAGTGTGTTCACTGGTTGTTACAGTGGTAGTGGTCACTGGTTGTCACAGTGGTAGTGTTCACTGGTTGTTACAGTGGTAGTGTTCACTGGTTGTTACAGTGGTAGTGTGTTCACTGGTTGTTACAGTGGTAGTGTGTTCACTGGTTGTTACAGTGGTAGTGTGTTCACTGGTTGTTACAGTGGTAGTGTGGTCACTGGTTGTCACAGTGGTAGTGTTCACTGGTTGTTACAGTGGTAGTGTGGTCACTGGTTGTCACAGTGGTAGAGTGGTCACTGGTTGTTACAGTGGTAGTGTTCACTGGTTGTCACAGTGGTAGTGTGTTCACTGGTTGTTACAGTGGTAGTGTTCACTGGTTGTTACAGTGGTAGTGTGTCACTGGTTGTCACAGTGGTAGTGTTCACTGGTTGTTACAGTGGTAGTGGTCACTGGTTGTTACAGTGGTAGTGTGTTCACTGGTTGTTACAGTGGTAGTGTTCACTGGTTGTCACAGTGGTAGTGTTCACTGGTTTTACAGTGGTAGTGTGTTCACTGGTTGTTACAGTGGTAGTGTTCACTGGTTGTTACAGTGGTAGTGTTCACTGGTTGTCACAGTGGTAGTGTGTTCACTGGTTGTTACAGTGGTAGTGTTCACTGGTTGTCACAGTGGTAGTGTTCACTGGTTGTTACAGTGGTAGTGTTCACTGGTTGTTACAGTGGTAGTGTGGTCACTGGTTGTCACAGTGGTAGTGTTCACTGGTTGTTACAGTGGTAGTGTGTTCACTGGTTGTTACAGTGGTAGTGTGGTCACTGGTTGTTACAGTGGTAGTGTGGTCACTGGTTATCACAGTGGTAGTTTTCACTGGTTATCACAGTGGTAGTGTGGTCACTGGTTGTCACAGTGGTAGTGTTCACTGGTTGTTACAGTGGTAGTGTGTTCACTGGTTGTTACAGTGGTAGTGTGGTCACTGGTTGTTACAGTGGTAGTGTGGTCACTGGTTGTCACAGTGGTAGTGTGGTCACTGGTTGTCACAGTGGTAGTGTGGTCACTGGTTGTCACAGTGGTAGTGTGTCACTGGTTGTCACAGTGGTAGTGTGGTCACTGGTTGTTACAGTGGTAGTGTGGTCACTGGTCGTCACAGTGGTTGTGTGGTCACTGGTTGTCACAGTGGTAGTGTGTTCACTGGTTGTTACAGTGGTAGTGTGGTCACTGGTTGTTACAGTGGTAGTGTTCACTGGTTGTTACAGTGGTAGTGTGTTCACTGGTTGTTACAGTGGTAGTGTGGTCACTGGTTGTTACAGTGGTAGTGTGGTCACTGGTTGTTACAGTGGTAGTGTTCACTGGTTGTCACAGTGGTAGTGTGGTCACTGGTTGTCACAGTGGTAGTGTGTTCACTGGTTGTCACAGTGGTAGTGGTCACTGGTTGTCACAGTGGTAGTGTGTTCACTGGTTGTCACAGTGGTAGTGTTCACTGGTTGTTACAGTGGTAGTGTGGTCACTGGTTGTCACAGTGGTAGTGGTCACTGGTTGTTACAGTGGTAGTGTGTTCACTGGTTGTTACAGTGGTAGTGTTCACTGGTTGTCACAGTGGTAGTGTGGTCACTGGTTGTCACAGTGGTAGTGTGGTCACTGGTTGTCACAGTGGTAGTGTGGTCACTGGTTGTCACAGTGGTAGTGTGGTCACTGGTTGTCACAGTGGTAGTGTGGTCACTGGTTGTCACAGTGGTAGTGGTCACTGGTTGTCACAGTGGTAGTGTGGTCACTGGTTGTCACAGTGGTAGTGTGGTCACTGGTTGTCACAGTGGTAGTGTTCACTGGTTGTTACAGTGGTAGTGTGTTCACTGATTGTCACAGTGGTAGTGTTCACTGGTTGTCACAGTGGTAGTGTGTTCACTGGTTGTTACAGTGGTAGTGTTCACTGGTTGTTACAGTGGTAGTGTTCACTGGTTGTCACAGTGGTAGTGTGTTCACTGGTTGTTACAGTGGTAGTGTGGTCACTGGTTGTCACAGTGGTAGAGTGGTCACTGGTTGTTACAGTGGTAGTGTTCACTGGTTGTTACAGTGGTAGTGTTCACTGGTTGTCACAGTGGTAGTGTGTTCACTGGTTGTTACAGTGGTAGTGTTCACTGGTTGTTACAGTGGTAGTGTTCACTGGTTGTTACAGTGGTAGTGTTCACTGGTTGTTACAGTGGTAGTGTTCACTGGTTGTTACAGTGGTAGTGTGTTCACTGGTTGTTACAGTGGTTGTGTTCACTGGTTGTCACAGTGGTAGTGTTTCACTGGTTGTCACAGTGGTAGTGTGTTCACTGGTTGTCACAGTGGTAGTGGTCACTGGTTGTCACAGTGGTAGTGTGTTCACTGGTTGTCACAGTGGTAGTGTTCACTGGTTGTTACAGTGGTAGTGTGGTCACTGGTTGTCACAGTGGTAGTGGTCACTGGTTGTTACAGTGGTAGTGTGTTCACTGGTTGTTACAGTGGTAGTGTTCACTGGTTGTCACAGTGGTAGTGTGGTCACTGGTTGTCACAGTGGTAGTGTGGTCACTGGTTGTCACAGTGGTAGTGTGGTCACTGGTTGTCACAGTGGTAGTGTGGTCACTGGTTGTCACAGTGGTAGTGTGGTCACTGGTTGTCACAGTGGTAGTGGTCACTGGTTGTCACAGTGGTAGTGTGGTCACTGGTTGTCACAGTGGTAGTGTGTTCACTGGTTGTTACAGTGGTAGTGTTCACTGGTTGTTACAGTGGTAGTGTTCACTGGTTGTTACAGTGGTAGTGTTCACTGGTTGTTACAGTGGTAGTGTTCACTGGTTGTTACAGTGGTAGTGTGTTCACTGGTTGTTACAGTGGTAGTGTTCACTGGTTGTCACAGTGGTAGTGTGTTCACTGGTTGTCACAGTGGTAGTGTGTTCACTGGTTGTCACAGTGGTAGTGGTCACTGGTTGTCACAGTGGTAGTGTGTTCACTGGTTGTCACAGTGGTAGTGTTCACTGGTTGTTACAGTGGTAGTGTGGTCACTGGTTGTCACAGTGGTAGTGGTCACTGGTTGTTACAGTGGTAGTGTGTTCACTGGTTGTTACAGTGGTAGTGTTCACTGGTTGTCACAGTGGTAGTGTGGTCACTGGTTGTCACAGTGGTAGTGTGGTCACTGGTTGTCACAGTGGTAGTGGTCACTGGTTGTCACAGTGGTAGTGTGGTCACTGGTTGTCACAGTGGTAGTGTGGTCACTGGTTGTCACAGTGGTAGTGTGGTCACTGGTTGTCACAGTGGTAGTGTTCACTGGTTGTTACAGTGGTAGTGTGTTCACTGGTTGTTCCAGTGGTAGTGTTCACTGGTTGTTACAGTGGTAGTGTTCACTGGTTGTCACAGTGGTAGTGTGTTCACTGGTTGTTACAGTGGTAGTGTTCACTGGTTGTCACAGTGGTAGTGTGGTCACTGGTTGTCACAGTGGTAGTGTGGTCTCTGGTTGTCACAGTGGTAGTGTTCACTGGTTGTCACAGTGGCAGAGACTGTCTATCTTCCCTTCCAAACATTCATCGATATCTTCGAGAAATTACTTTTCAAACTTTCTTTCGTAAAAAATATACCATCTTTTCCTTATTAGATATATTTATTAGTGTGAAACCTCACACCATAAGCGGGGACGGTAAGGAAGGAAAGAGTAACTTTCTCACACCATTAGACGGGATAGGAGAGTGAAGGAACAGTTCCACAAACAGGAACACAAATGCGAACAAGCCTGAATGGTCCCCAGGACTATATGCGAATGAAAACTCACACCCCAGAAGTGACTCGAAACCCATACTCCCAGGAGCAACGCAACTGGTATGTACAAGACGCCTTAAACCACTTGACCATCACGACCAGACAAAATGAGATGATAGCCGAAGCTATTTGAACCACCTCACCGCTGGCACTCGGATGGTTATCTTGGGCATAGCATTTTACCAAATCACCTCATTCTTTGGGGCACACGTGAGGAACACAAGGTCCTGGGGACCATTCAGGCTTGTTCGCATTTGTGTTCCTCACGTGTGCCCCAAAGAATGAGGTGATTTGGTAAAATGCTATGCCCAAGATAACCATCCGAGTGCCAGCGGTGAGGTGGTTCAAATAGCTTCGGCTATCATCTCATTTTGTCTGGTCGTGATGGTCAAGTGGTTTAAGGCGTCTTGTACATACCAGTTGCGTTGCTCCTGGGAGTATGGGTTCGAGTCACTTCTGGGGTGTGAGTTTTCATTCGCATATAGTCCTGGGGACCATTCAGGCTTGTTCGCATTTGTGTTCCTCACGTGTTGCCCCAAAGAATGAGGTGATTTGGTAAAATGCTATGCCAAGATAACCATCCGAGTGCCAGCGGTGAGGTGGTTCAAATAGCTTCGGCTATCACTCATTTTGTCTGGTCGTGATGGTCAAGTGGTTAAGGCGTCTTGTACATACCAGTTGCGTTGCTCCTGGGAGTAGGTCGAGTCACTTCTGGGGTGTGAGTTTTCATTCGCATATAGTCCTGGGGGGACCATTCAGGCTTGTTCGCATTTGTGTTCCTCACGTGTGCCCCAAAGAATGAGGTGATTTGGTAAAATGCTATGCCCAAGATAACCATCCGAGTGCCAGCGGTGAGGTGGTTCAAATAGCTTCGGCTATCATCCCATTTGTCTGGTCGTGATGGTCAAGTGGTTTAGGCGTCTTGTACATACCAGTTGCGTTGCTCCTGGGAGTATGGGTTCGAGTCACTTCTGGGGTGTGAGTTTTCATTCGCATATAGTCCTGGGGACCATTCAGGCTTGTTCGCATTTGTGTTCCTCACGTGTGCCCCAAAGAATGAGGTGATTTGGTAAAATGCTATGCCCCAAGATAACCATCCGAGTGCCAGCGGTGAGGTGGTTCAAATAGCTTCGGCTATCATCTCATTTTGTCTGGTCGTGATGGTCAAGTGGTTTAAGGCGTCTTGTACATACCAGTTGCGTTGCTCCTGGGAGTATGGGTTCGAGTCACTTCTGGGGTGGAGTTTTCATTCGCATATAGTCCTGGGGACCATTCAGGCTTGTTCGCATTTGTGTTCCTCACGTGTGCCCCAAAGAATGAGTTGATTTGGTAAAATGCTATGCCCAAGATAACCATCCGAGTGCCAGCGGTGAGGTGGTTCAAATAGCTTCGGCTATCATCTCATTTTGTCTGGTCGTGATGGTCAAGTGGTTTAAGGCGTCTTGTACATACCAGTTGCGTTGCTCCTGGGAGTATGGGTTCGAGTCACTTCTGGGGTGTGAGTTTTCATTCGCATATAGTCCTGGGGACCATTCAGGCTTGTTCGCATTTGTGTTCCTCACGTGTGCCCCAAAGAATGAGGTGATTTGGTAAATGCTATGCCCAAGATAACCATCCGAGTGCCAGCGGTGAGTGGTTCAAATAGCTTCGGCTATCATCTCATTTGTCCGGTCGTGATGGTCAAGTGGTTAAGGCGTCTTGTACATACCAGTTGCGTTGCTCCTGGGAGTATGGGTTCGAGTCACTTCTGGGGTGTGAGTTTTCATTCGCATATAGTCCTGGGGACCATTCAGGCTTGTTCGCATTTGTGTTCCTCACGTGTGCCCCAAAGAATGAGGTGATTTGGTAAAATGCTATGCCCAAGATAACCATCCGAGTGCCGGCGGTGAGGTGGTTCAAATAGCTTCGGCTATCATCTCATTTTGTCTGTCGTGATGGTCAAGTGGTTTAAGGCGTCTTGTACATACCAGTTGCGTTGCTCCTGGGAGTATGGGTTCGAGTCACTTCTGGGGTGTGAGTTTTCATTCGCATATAGTCCTGGGGACCATTCAGGCTTGTTCGCATATATATATATATATATATATATAATATATATATATATATATATTATATAATATATATATTATATATATATATTAATATAATATATATNGTAGTGTGTTCACTGGTTGTTACAGTGGTAGTGTTCACTGGTTGTTACAGTGGTAGTGTTCACTGGTTGTCACAGTGGTAGTGTTCACTGGTTGTCACAGTGGTAGTGTTCACTGGTTGTCACAGTGGTAGTGTTCACTGGTTGTTACAGTGGTAGTGTGGTCACTGGTTGTCACAGTGGTAGTGTGGTCATGGTGTTACAGTGGTATAGGGTGGTCACTGGTTGTTACAGTGGTAGTGGTCACTGGTTGTCACAGTGGTAGTGTTCACTGGTTGTTACAGTGGTAGTGTGGTCTGGTTGTTACAGTGGTAGTGTTCACTGGTTGTTACAGTGGTAGTGTGTTCACTGGTTGTTACAGTGGTAGTGGTTCACTGGTTGTTACAGTGGTAGTGTGTCACTGGTTGTCACAGTGGTAGTGTTCACTGGTTGTTACAGTGGTAGTGTTCACTGGTTGTCACAGTGGTAGTGTGTTCACTGGTTGTTACAGTGGTAGTGTTCACTGGTTGTTACAGTGGTAGTGTCACTGGTTGTTACAGTGGTAGTGTTTCACTGGTTGTACAGTGGTAGTGGTTCACTGGTTGTTACAGTGGTAGTGTTCACTGGTTGTTACAGTGGTAGTGTGTTCACTGGTTGTCACAGTGGTAGTGTTCACTGGTTGTTACAGTGGTAGTGGTTCACTGGTTGTCACAGTGGTAGTGTGTTCACTGGTTGTCACAGTGGTAGTGTGTTCACTGGTTGTTACAGTGGTAGTGGTCACTGGTTGTCACAGTGGTAGTGTTCACTGGTTGTTACAGTGGTAGTGTGTTCACTGGTTGTTACAGTGGTAGTGTTCACTGGTTGTACAGTGGTAGTGTCACTGGTTGTCACAGTGGTAGTGTTCACTGGTTGTCACAGTGGTAGTGTGGTCACTGGTTGTTACAGTGGTAGTGTTCACTGGTTGTCACAGTGGTAGTGTTCACTGGTTGTCACAGTGGTAGTGTGGTCACTGGGTGTTACAGTGGTAGGTGTTCACTGGTTGTACAGTGGTAGTGTTCACTGGTTGTCACAGTGGTAGTGTTCACTGGTTGTCACAGTGGTAGTGTTCACTGGTTGTCACAGTGGTAGTGTTCACTGGTTGTTACAGTGGTAGTGTGGTCACTGGTTGTCACAGTGGTAGTGTGGTCACTGGTTGTTACAGTGGTAGTGGTCACTGGTTGTTACAGTGGTAGTGGTCACTGGTTGTCACAGTGGTAGTGTTCACTGGTTGTTACAGTGGTAGTGTGGTCACTGGTTGTACAGTGGTAGTGTTCACTGGTTGTTACAGTGGTAGTGTGTCACTGGTTGTACAGTGGTAGTGTGGTCACTGGTTGTTACAGTGGTAGTGTGTCACTGGTTGTCACAGTGGTAGTGTTCACTGGTTGTTACAGTGGTAGTGTCACTGGTTGTCACAGTGGTAGTGTGTTCACTGGTTGTTACAGTGGTAGTGTTCACTGGTGTTACAGTGGGTGTTCACTGGTTGTTACAGTGGTAGTGTTCACTGGTTGTTACAGTGGTAGTGTGTTCACTGGTTGTTACAGTGGTAGTGTTCACTGGTTGTTACAGTGGTAGTGTGTTCACTGGTTGTCACAGTGGTAGTGTGTTCACTGGTTGTTACAGTGGTAGTGTGTTCACTGGTTGTCACAGTGGTAGTGTGTCACTGGTTGTCACAGTGGTAGTGGTTCACTGGTTGTTACAGTGGTAGTGGGTTCACTGGTTGTTACAGTGGTAGTGTGTTCACTGGTTGTTACAGTGGTAGTGTGTTCACTGGTTGTCACAGGTAGTGTTCACTGGTTGTTACAGTGGTAGTGTGTTCACTGGTTGTTACAGGGTGTGTGGTCACTGGTTGTCACAGTGGTAGTGTTCACTGGTTGTTACAGTGGTAGTGTTCACTGGTTGTACAGTGGTAGTGTTCACTGGTTGTTACAGTGGTAGTGTGTTCACTGGTTGTACAGTGGTAGTGTGTTCACTGGTTGTTACAGTGGTAGTGTTCACTGGTTGTTACAGTGGTAGTGTGGTCACTGGTTGTTACAGTGGTAGTGTGTTCACTGGTTGTTACAGTGGTAGTGTGTTCACTGGTTGTTACAGTGGTAGTGTGTTCACTGGTTGTTACAGTGGTAGTGTGTTCACTGGTTGTTACAGTGGTAGTGTGTCACTGGTTGTCACAGTGGTAGTGTTCACTGGTTGTTACAGTGGTAGTGTTCACTGGTTGTTACAGTGGTAGTGTTCACTGGTTGTCACAGTGGTAGTGTGTTCACTGGTTGTTACAGTGGTAGTGTTTCACTGGTTGTTACAGTGGTAGTGTTCACTGGTTGTCACAGTGGTAGTGTTCACTGGTTGTTACAGTGGTAGTGTTCACTGGTTGTTACAGTGGTAGTGTGTTCACTGGTTGTCACAGTGGTAGTGTGTTCACTGGTTGTTACAGTGGTAGTGTGTTCACTGGTTGTCACAGTGGTAGTGTTCACTGGTTGTTACAGTGGTAGTGTGTTCACTGGTTGTTACAGTGGTAGTGTGTTCACTGGTTGTCACAGTGGTAGTGTGTCACTGGTTGTTACAGTGGTAGTGTGTTCACTGGTTGTCACAGTGGTAGTGTGTCACTGGTTGTTACAGTGGTAGTGTTTCACTGGTTGTTACAGTGGTAGTGGTCACTGGTTGTCACAGTGGTAGTGTTCACTGGTTGTCACAGTGGTAGTGTCACTGGTTGTTACAGTGGTAGTGTGTTCACTGGTTGTTACAGTGGTAGTGTGTTCACTGGTTGTTACAGTGGTAGTGTTCACTGGTTGTTACAGTGGTAGTGTTCACTGGTTGTCACAGTGGTAGTGTTCACTGGTTGTTACAGTGGTAGTGTTCACTGGTTGTTACAGTGGTAGTGTGTTCACTGGTTGTCACAGTGGTAGTGTGTTCACTGGTTGTTACAGTGGTAGTGTGTTCACTGGTTGTTACAGTGGTAGTGTTCACTGGTTGTTACAGTGGTAGTGTGTTCACTGGTTGTTACAGTGGTAGTGTGTTCACTGGTTGTACAGTGGTAGTGTGTTCACTGGTTGTTACAGTGGTAGTGTGTTCACTGGTTGTTACAGTGGTAGTGTGGTCACTGGTTGTCACAGTGGTAGTGTTCACTGGTTGTTACAGTGGTAGTGTTCACTGGTTGTTACAGTGGTAGTGTTCACTGGTTGTCACAGTGGTAGTGGTCACTGGTTGTTACAGTGGTAGTGTGTTCACTGGTTGTTACAGTGGTAGTGTGTCACTGGTTGTCACAGTGGTAGTGTGTCACTGGTTGTTACAGTGGTAGTGTGTCACTGGTTGTTACAGTGGTAGTGTTCACTGGTTGTCACAGTGGTAGTGTTCACTGGTTGTTACAGTGGTAGTGTTCACTGGTTGTTACAGTGGTAGTGTGTTCACTGGTTGTCACAGTGGTAGTGTGTCACTGGTTGTTACAGTGGTAGTGTGGTCACTGGTTGTCACAGTGGTAGTGTTCACTGGTTGTTACAGTGGTAGTGTTCACTGGTTGTTACAGTGGTAGTGTTCACTGGTTGTCACAGTGGTAGTGGTCACTGGTTGTCACAGTGGTAGTGTGTTCACTGGTTGTTACAGTGGTAGTGTGTCACTGGTTGTTACAGTGGTAGTGGTCACTGGTTGTTACAGTGGTAGTGTGGTCACTGGTTGTTACAGTGGTAGTGGTCACTGGTTGTCACAGTGGTAGTGTTCACTGGTTGTTACAGTGGTAGTGTTCACTGGTTGTTACAGTGGTAGTGTGTTCACTGGTTGTTACAGTGGTAGTGTGGTCACTGGTTGTTACAGTGGTAGTGTGTCACTGGTTGTTACAGTGGTAGTGTTCACTGGTTGTTACAGTGGTAGTGTTCACTGGTTGTCACAGTGGTAGTGTGTTCACTGGTTGTTACAGTGGTAGTGTTCACTGGTTGTTACAGTGGTAGTGTTCACTGGTTGTTACAGTGGTAGTGTTCACTGGTTGTTACAGTGGTAGTGTGTTCACTGGTTGTTACAGTGGTAGTGTTCACTGGTTGTTACAGTGGTAGTGTGTTCACTGGTTGTCACAGTGGTAGTGTGTTCACTGGTTGTTACAGTGGTAGTGTGTTCACTGGTTGTCACAGTGGTAGTGTGTTCACTGGTTGTCACAGTGGTAGTGTGTTCACTGGTTGTTACAGTGGTAGTGTGTCACTGGTTGTCACAGTGGTAGTGTGTTCACTGGTTGTTACAGTGGTAGTGTGTTCACTGGTTGTCACAGTGGTAGTGTTTCACTGGTTGTTACAGTGGTAGTGTGTTCACTGGTTGTTACAGTGGTAGTGTTCACTGGTTGTTACAGTGGTAGTGTTCACTGGTTGTTACAGTGGTAGTGTTCACTGGTTGTTACAGTGGTAGTGTGTTCACTGGTTACAGTGGTAGTGTTCACTGGTTGTTACAGTGGTAGTGTTTCACTGGTTGTCACAGTGGTAGTGTTCACTGGTTGTTCACAGTGGTAGTGTTCACTGGTTGTTACAGTGGTAGTGTTCACTGGTTGTTACAGTGGTAGTGTGTTCACTGGTTGTCACAGTGGTAGTGTGTCACTGGTTGTTACAGTGGTAGTGTGTCACTGGTTGTTACAGTGGTAGTGTTCACTGGTTGTTACAGTGGTAGTGTTTCACTGGTTGTTACAGTGGTAGTGTGGTCACTGGTTGTTACAGTGGTAGTGTTTCACTGGTTGTTACAGTGGTAGTGTGTTCACTGGTTGTTACAGTGGTAGTGTGGTCACTGGTTGTTACAGTGGTAGTGTTCACTGGTTGTTACAGTGGTAGTGTGTTCACTGGTTGTTACAGTGGTAGTGTTCACTGGTTGTTACAGTGGTAGTGTGTTCACTGGTTGTCACAGTGGTAGTGTGTTCACTGGTTGTCACAGTGGTAGTGTGTTCACTGGTTGTTACAGTGGTAGTGTTCACTGGTTGTTACAGTGGTAGTGTTCACTGGTTGTTACAGTGGTAGTGTGTTCACTGGTTGTTACAGTGGTAGTGTGTTCACTGGTTGTTACAGTGGTAGTGTTCACTGGTTGTTACAGTGGTAGTGTTCACTGGTTGTCACAGTGGTAGTGTGTTCACTGGTTGTTACAGTGGTAGTGTTCACTGGTTGTCACAGTGGTAGTGTTCACTGGTTGTTACAGTGGTAGTGTGTTCACTGGTTACAGTGGTAGTGTTCACTGGTTGTTACAGTGGTAGTGTGTTCACTGGTTGTCACAGTGGTAGTGTGTTCACTGGTTGTTACAGTGGTATGTGTTCACTGGTTGTCACAGTGGTAGTGTTTCACTGGTTGTTACAGTGGTAGTGTTCACTGGTTGTCACAGTGGTAGTGTGTTCACTGGTTGTTACAGTGGTAGTGTGTTCACTGGTTGTTACAGTGGTAGTGTGTTCACTGGTTGTTACAGTGGTAGTGTGTTCACTGGTTGTTACAGTAGTAGTGTGGTCACTGGTTGTCACAGTGGTAGTGTTCACTGGTTGTTACAGTGGTAGTGTTCACTGGTTGTTACAGTGGTAGTGTTCACTGGTTGTCACAGTGGTAGTGGTCACTGGTTGTCATAGTGGTAGTGTGTTCACTGGTTGTTACAGTGGTAGTGTGTTCACTGGTTGTCACAGTGGTAGTGGTCACTGGTTGTTACAGTGGTAGTGTGGTCACTGGTTGTTACAGTGGTAGTGTCACTGGTTGTCACAGTGGTAGTGTTCACTGGTTGTTACAGTGGTAGTGTGGTCACTGGTTGTTACAGTGGTAGTGTTCACTGGTTGTTACAGTGGTAGTGTGTTCACTGGTTGTTACAGTGGTAGTGTGTCACTGGTTGTTACAGTGGTAGTGTTCACTGGTTGTTACAGTGGTAGTGTGTTCACTGGTTGTTACAGTGGTAGTGTTCACTGGTTGTTACAGTGGTAGTGTGTTCACTGGTTGTCACAGTGGTAGTGTGTTCACTGGTTGTCACAGTGGTAGTGTTCACTGGTTTTTACAGTGGTAGTGTTCACTGGTTGTTACAGTGGTAGTGTTCACTGGTTGTTACAGTGGTAGTGTGTTCACTGGTTGTTACAGTGGTAGTGTTCACTGGTTGTTACAGTGGTAGTGTTCACTGGTTGTCACAGTGGTAGTGTGTTCACTGGTTGTTACAGTGGTAGTGTTCACTGGTTGTTACAGTGGTAGTGTTCACTGGTTGTTACAGTGGTAGTGTTCACTGGTTGTTACAGTGGTAGTGTGTTCACTGGTTACAGTGGTAGTGTTCACTGGTTGTTACAGTGGTAGTGTGTTCACTGGTTGTTACAGTGGTAGTGTGTTCACTGGTTGTTACAGTGGTAGTGTGTTCACTGGTTGTCACAGTGGTAGTGTGTTCACTGGTTGTTACAGTGGTAGTGTGTTCACTGGTTTTACAGTGGTAGTGTGTTCACTGGTTGTTACAGTGGTAGTGTGTTCACTGGTTGTCACAGTGGTAGTGTGTTCACTGGTTGTTACAGTGGTAGTGTGTTCACTGGTTGTTACAGTGGTAGTGGTCACTGGTTGTCACAGTGGTAGTGTTCACTGGTTGTTACAGTGGTAGTGTTCACTGGTTGTTACAGTGGTAGTGTGTTCACTGGTTGTTACAGTGGTAGTGTGTTCACTGGTTGTTACAGTGGTAGTGTTCACTGGTTGTCACAGTGGTAGTGTTCACTGGTTGTTACAGTGGTAGTGTGTTCACTGGTTGTCACAGTGGTAGTGTTCACTGGTTGTTACAGTGGTAGTGTTCACTGGTTGTTACAGTGGTAGTGTTCACTGGTTATCACAGTGGTAGTGTGGTCACTGGTTGTTACAGTGGTAGTGTGTTCACTGGTTGTTACAGTGGTAGTGTGTTCACTGGTTGTTACAGTGGTAGTGTGTCACTGGTTGTTACAGTGGTAGTGTGTTCACTGGTTGTTACAGTGGTAGTGTGGTCACTGGTTGTCACAGTGGTAGTGTTCACTGGTTGTTACAGTGGTAGTGTTCACTGGTTGTTACAGTGGTAGTGTTCACTGGTTGTCACAGTGGTAGTGGTCACTGGTTTCACAGTGGTAGTGTGTTCACTGGTTGTTACAGTGGTAGTGTGTTCACTGGTTGTCACAGTGGTAGTGTTCACTGGTTGTTACAGTGGTAGTGTGGTCACTGGTTGTTACAGTGGTAGTGGTCACTGGTTGTCACAGTGGTAGTGTTCACTGGTTGTTACAGTGGTAGTGTTCACTGGTTGTCACAGTGGTAGTGTGTTCACTGTTTGTCACAGTGGTAGTGTGTTCACTGGTTGTTACAGTGGTAGTGTGTTCACTGGTTGTCACAGTGGTAGTGTTTCACTGGTTGTTACAGTGGTAGTGTGTTCACTGGTTGTCACAGTGGTAGTGTGTCACTGGTTGTTACAGTGGTAGTGTGTTCACTGGTTGTTACAGTGGTAGTGGTCACTGGTTGTCACAGTGGTAGTGTTCACTGGTTGTTACAGTGGTAGTGTTCACTGGTTGTTACAGTGGTAGTGTGGTCACTGTTTTCACAGTGGTAGTGTGTTCACTGGTTGTTACAGTGGTAGTGTTCACTGGTTGTTACAGTGGTAGTGTTCACTGGTTGTCACAGTGGTAGTGTGTTCACTGGTTGTTACAGTGGTAGTGTGTTCACTGGTTGTTACAGTGGTAGTGTGTTCACTGGTTGTCACAGTGGTAGTGTGGTTCACTGGTTGTTACAGTGGTAGTGTGTTCACTGGTTGTCACAGTGGTAGTGTTTCACTGGTTGTTACAGTGGTAGTGTGTTCACTGGTTTACAGTGGTAGTGTTTCACTGGTTGTTACAGTGGTAGTGTGTTCACTGGTTGTTACAGTGGTAGTGTTTCACTGGTTGTTACAGTGGTAGTGTGGTCACTGGTTTTTTGGAGTGGTAGTGTTCACTGGTTGTTACAGTGGTAGTGTTCACTGGTTGTTTACAGTGGTAGTGTTCACTGGTTGTCACAGTGGTAGTGGTCACTGGTTGTCACAGTGGTATGTGTTCACTGGTTGTTACAGTGGTAGTGTGTTCACTGGTTGTCACAGTGGTAGTGTTCACTGGTTGTTACAGTGGTAGTATGGTCACTGGTTGTACAGTGGTAGTGGTTCACTGGTTGTCACAGTGGTAGTGTTCACTGGTTGTTACAGTGGTAGTGTTCACTGGTTGTCACAGTGGTAGTGTTCACTGGTTGTCACAGTGGTAGTGTTCACTGGTTGTTACAGTGGTAGTGTGGTCACTGGTTGTCACAGTGGAAGTGTGGTCACTGGTTGTTACAGTGGTAGTGTTCACTGGTTGTTACAGTGGTAGTGTGGTCACTGGTTGTCACAGTGGTAGTGGGTCACTGGTTGTCACAGTGGTAGTGTGTTCACTGGTTGTACAGTGGTAGTGTGTTCACTGGTTGTCACAGTGGTAGTGGTCACTGGTGTTACAGTGGTAGTGGTCACTGGTTGTCACAGTGGTAGTGTGTTCACTGGTTGTTACAGTGGTAGTGTGTTCACTGGTTGTTACAGTGGTAGTGGTCACTGGTTGTTACAGTGGTAGTGTTCACTGGTTGTTACAGTGGTAGTGTGGTCACTGGTTGTTACAGTGGTAGTGTGTTCACTGGTTGTTACAGTGGTAGTGTTCACTGGTTGTTACAGTGGTAGTGTGTTCACTGGTTGTTACAGTGGTAGTGTTCACTGGTTGTTACAGTGGTAGTGTGTTCACTGGTTGTCACAGTGGTAGTGGTTCACTGGTTGTTACAGTGGTAGTGGTTCACTGGTTGTCACAGTGGTAGTGTTCACTGGTTGTTACAGTGGTAGTGTGTTCACTGGTTGTTACAGTGGTAGTGTGTTCACTGGTTGTTACAGTGGTAGTGTGTTCACTGGTTGTCACAGTGGTAGTGTGTTCACTGGTTGTTACAGTGGTAGTGTGTTCACTGGTTGTTACAGTGGTAGTGGTCACTGGTTGTCACAGTGGTAGTGTTCACTGGTTGTTACAGTGGTAGTGTTCACTGGTTGTTACAGTGGTAGTGTGGTCACTGGTTGTTACAGTGGTAGTGTTCACTGGTTGTTACAGTGGTAGTGTTCACTGGTTGTTACAGTGGTAGGTGGTCACTGGTTGTCACAGTGGTAGTGTGGTCACTGGTTGTTACAGTGGTAGTGTGTTCACTGGTTGTTACAGTGGTAGTGTTTCACTGGTTGTACAGTGGTAGTGTGTTCACTGGTTGTTACAGTGGTAGTGTGTTCACTGGTTGTCACAGTGGTAGTGTGTTCATGGTTGTTACAGTGGTAGTGTGTTCACTGGTTGTTACAGTGGTAGTGGTCACTGGTTGTCACAGTGGTAGTGTTCACTGGTTGTACAGTGGTAGTGTGGTCACTGGTTGTCACAGTGGTAGTGTGTTCACTGGTTGTTACAGTAGTTGTTCACGTTGTTACAGTGGTAGGTGTTCACTGGTTGTCACAGTGGTAGTGTGTCACTGGTTGTCACAGTGGTAGTGTGTTCTGGTTGTTACAGTGGTAGTGGGTTCACTGGTTGTCACAGTGGTAGTGGTTCACTGGTTGTTACAGTGGTAGTGTTCACTGGTTGTCACAGTGGTAGTGTTCACTGGTTGTTACAGTGGTAGTGTGTTCACTGGTTGTTACAGTGGTAGTGTGTCACTGGTTGTTACAGTGGTAGTGTGTTCACTGGTTGTTACAGTGGTAGTGTGTTCACTGGTTGTTACAGTGGTAGTGTGGTCACTGGTTGTCACAGTGGTAGTGTTCACTGGTTGTTACAGTGGTAGTGTTCACTGGTTGTTACAGTGGTAGTGTTCACTGGTTGTCACAGTGGTAGTGGTCACTGGTTGTCACAGTGGTAGTGTGTTCACTGGTTGTTACAGTGGTAGTGTGTCACTGGTTGTCACAGTGGTAGTGGTCACTGGTTGTTACAGTGGTAGTGTGGTCACTGGTTGTTACAGTGGTAGTGTGGTCACTGGTTGTTACAGTGGTAGTGTGGTCACTGGTTGTACAGTGGTAGTGTTCACTGGTTGTTACAGTGGTAGTGTTCACTGGTTGTTACAGTGGTAGTGTCACTGGTTGTACAGTGGTAGTGTGTTCACTGGTTGTCACAGTGGTAGTGTTCACTGGTTGTTACAGTGGTAGTGTTCACTGGTTGTTACAGTGGTAGTGTTCACTGGTTGTTACAGTGGTAGTGTGGTCACTGGTTGTTACAGTGGTAGTGTTCACTGGTGTTACAGTGGTAGTGTTCACTGGTTGTTACAGTGGTAGGTGGTCACTGGTTGTTACAGTGGTAGTGTGTCACTGGTTGTCACAGTGGTAGTGTGTTCACTGGTTGTTACAGTGGTAGTGTGTTCACTGGTTGTCACAGTGGTAGTGTGTTCACTGGTTGTTACAGTGGTAGTGGTTCACTGGTTTCACAGTGGTAGTGTGTTCACTGGTTGTTACAGTGGTAGTGTCACTGGTTGTTACAGTGGTAGTGGTCACTGGTTGTCACAGTGGTAGTGTTCACTGGTTGTTACAGTGGTAGTGTGGTCACTGGTTGTCACAGTGGTAGTGTTCACTGGTTGTTACAGTGGTAGTGTTCACTGGTTGTTACAGTGGTAGTGTGTTCACTGGTTGTTACAGTGGTAGTGTTCACATGTTGTACAGTGGTAGTGTTCACTGGTTGTCACAGTGGTAGTGTGTTCACTGGTTGTTACAGTGGTAGTGTGTTCACTGGTTGTCACAGTGGTAGTGTGTTCATGGTTGTTACAGTGGTAGTGGTTCACTGGTTGTCACAGTGGTAGTGGGTTCACTGGTTGTTACAGTGGTAGTGTGTTCACTGGTTGTCACAGTGGTAGTGTGTCACTGGTTGTACAGTGGTAGTGTGTTCACTGGTTGTTACAGTGGTAGTGGTCACTGGTTGTCACAGTGGTAGTGTTCACTGGTTGTTACAGTGGTAGGTGTTCACTGGTTGTTACAGTGGTAGTGGTCACTGGTTGTACAGTGGTAGTGGTTCACTGGTTGTTACAGTGGTAGTGTTTCACTGGTTGTTACAGTGGTAGTGTGGTCACTGGTTGTCACAGTGGTAGTGTCACTGGTTGTCACAGTGGTAGTGGTTCACTGGTTGTTACAGTGGTAGTGTTCACTGGTTGTCACAGTGGTAGTGTGTTCACTGGTTGTTACAGTGGTAGTGTGTCACTGGTTGTTCACAGTGGTAGTGTGTTCACTGGTTGTTACAGTGGTAGTGGGTTCACTGGTTGTTACAGTGGTAGTGTTCACTGGTTGTACAGTGGTAGTGTTCACTGGTTGTTACAGTGGTAGTGTGGTCACTGGTTGTCACAGTGGTAGTGTGTTCACTGGTTGTTACAGTGGTAGTGTTCACTGGTTGTTACAGTGGTAGTGTTCACTGGTTGTCACAGTGGTAGTGTGGTCACTGGTTGTACAGTGGTAGTGTGTTCACTGGTTGTTACAGTGGTAGTGTGTTCACTGGTTGTCACAGTGGTAGTGTGTTCACTGGTTGTTACAGTGGTAGTGTGTCACTGGTTGTCACAGTGGTAGTGTTCACTGGTTGTTACAGTGGTAGTGGTTCACTGGTTGTTACAGTGGTAGTGTGTTCACTGGTTGTTACAGTGGTAGTGTGTTCACTGGTTGTTACAGTGGTAGTGTGTTCACTGGTTGTTACAGTGGTAGTGTGGTCACTGGTTGTCACAGTGGTAGTGTTCACTGGTTGTTACAGTGGTAGTGTTCACTGGTTGTTACAGTGGTAGTGTTCTGGTTGTCACAGTGGTAGTGGTCACTGGTTGTTACAGTGGTAGTGTGTTCACTGGTTGTTACAGTGGTAGTGTGTTCACTGGTTGTCACAGTGGTAGTGGTCACTGGTTGTTACAGTGGTAGTGTGGTCACTGGTTGTTACAGTGGTAGTGTGGTCACTGGTTTACAGTGGTAGTGTGGTCACTGGTTGTTACAGTGGTAGTGTTCACTGGTTGTACAGTGGTAGTGTTCACTGGTTGTACAGTGGTAGTGGTCACTGGTTGTTACAGTGGTAGTGTGTTCACTGGTTGTTACAGTGGTAGTGTTCACTGGTTGTTACAGTGGTAGTGTTCACTGGTTGTTACAGTGGTAGTGTTCACTGGTTGTTACAGTGGTAGTGTTCACTGGTTGTCACAGTGGTAGTGTTCACTGGTTGTCACAGTGGTAGTGTGGTCACTGGTTGTACAGTGGTAGTGTTCACTGGTTGTCACAGTGGTAGTGTTCACTGGTTGTTACAGTGGTAGTGTTCACTGGTTGTACAGTGGTAGTGTTCACTGGTTGTCACAGTGAGAGTGTTCACTGGTTGTACAGTGGTAGTGTTCACTGGTTGTTACAGTGGTAGTGTGTCACTGGTTGTCACAGTGGTAGTGTGGTCACTGGTTGTTACAGTGGTAGTGTGGTCACTGGTTGTTACAGTGGTAGTGTGTTCACTGGTTGTTACAGTGGTAGTGGTCACTGGTTGTCACAGTGGTAGTGTTCACTGGTTGTTACAGTGGTAGTGTGTCACTGGTTTACAGTGGTATGTTCACTGGTTGTTACAGTGGTAGTGTGTTCACTGGTTGTTACAGTGGTAGTGTTGTCACTGGTTGTTACAGTGGTAGTGTGTTCACTGGTTGTTACAGTGGTAGTGTTCACTGGTTGTTACAGTGGTAGTGTTCACTGGTTGTACACAGTGGTAGTGTGTTCACTGGTTGTTACAGTGGTAGTGTTCACTGGTTGTTACAGTGGTAGTGTTCACTGGTTGTTACAGTGTAGTGTTCACTGGTTGTTACAGTGGTAGTGTGTTCACTGGTTGTTACAGTGGTAGTGTTTCACTGGTTGTTACAGTGGTAGTGTGGTCACTGGTTGTCACAGTGGTAGTGTTCACTGGTTGTTACAGTGGTAGTGTTCACTGGTTGTCACAGTGGTAGTGTTCACTGGTTTTACAGTGGTAGTGTTTCACTGGTTGTTACAGTGGTAGTGGTCACTGGTTGTTACAGTGGTAGTGTTCACTGGTTGTTACAGTGGTAGTGTTCACTGGTTGTTACAGTGGTAGTGTTCACTGTTTGTTACAGTGGTAGTGTTCACTGGTTGTTACAGTGGTATGTGTTCACTGGTTGTCACAGTGGTAGTGTGGTCACTGGTTGTTACAGTGGTAGTGTGTTCACTGGTTGTTACAGTGTAGTGTGTTCACTGGTTTTACAGTGGTAGTGTGTTCACTGGTTGTTACAGTGGTAGTGTTCACTGGTTGTCACAGTGGTAGTGTTCACTGGTTGTTACAGTGGTAGTGTTCACTGGTTGTACAGTGGTAGTGTTCACTGGTTGTTACAGTGGTAGTGTGGTCACTGGTTGTTACAGTGGTAGTGTTCACTGGTTGTTACAGTGGTAGTGTTCACTGGTTGTCACAGTGGTAGTGTGGTCACTGGTTGTCACAGTGGTAGTGTGTTCACTGGTTGTTACAGTGGTAGTGTTCACTGGTTGTTACAGTGGTAGTGTTCACTGGTTGTTACAGTGGTAGTGTTCACTGGTTGTTACAGTGGTAGTGTTCACTGGTTGTCACAGTGGTAGTGTTTACTGGTTGTCACAGTGGTAGTGTGGTCACTGGTTGTTACAGTGGTAGTGTTCACTGGTTGTCACAGTGGTAGTGTGGTCACTGGTTGTTACAGTGGTAGTGTTCACTGGTTGTTACAGTGGTAGTGTTCACTGGTTGTCACAGTGGTAGTGTTCACTGGTTGTCACAGTGGTAGTGTTCACTGGTTGTTACAGTGGTAGTGTGGTCACTGGTTGTCACAGTGGTAGTGTGGTCACTGGTTGTTACAGTGGTAGTATGGTCACTGGTTGTTACAGTGGTAGTGGTCACTGGTTGTCACAGTGGTAGTGTTCACTGGTTGTTACAGTGGTAGTGTGGTCACTGGTTGTTACAGTGGTAGTGTTCACTGGTTGTTACAGTGGTAGTGTGTTCACTGGTTGTTACAGTGGTAGTGTGGTCACTGGTTGTCACAGTGGTAGTGTGTTCACTGGTTGTTACAGTGGTAGTGTGTTCACTGGTTGTCACAGTGGTAGTGTGTTCACTGGTTGTTACAGTGGTAGTGTGTTCACTGGTTGTCACAGTGGTAGTGTTCACTGGTTGTTACAGTGGTAGTGTTCACTGGTTGTTACAGTGGTAGTGTGTTCACTGGTTGTTACAGTGGTAGTGTGTCACTGGTTGTTACAGTGGTAGTGTTCACTGGTTGTTACAGTGGTAGTGTTCACTGGTTGTCACAGTGGTAGTGTGGTCACTGGTTGTCACAGTGGTAGTGTGTCACTGGTTGTTACAGTGGTAGTGTGTTCACTGGTTGTCACAGTGGTAGTGTGTTCACTGGTTGTTACAGTGGTAGTGTGTTCACTGGTTGTTACAGTGGTAGTGTGGTCACTGGTTGTCACAGTGGTAGTGTTCACTGGTTGTTACAGTGGTAGTGTTCACTGGTTGTTACAGTGGTAGTGTTCACTGGTTGTCACAGTGGTAGTGTCACTGGTTGTCACAGTGGTAGTGTGTTCACTGGTTGTTACAGTGGTAGTGTGTTCACTGGTTGTCACAGTGGTAGTGTTCACTGGTTGTTACAGTGGTAGTGTGGTCACTGGTTGTTACAGTGGTAGTGTTCACTGGTTGTTACAGTGGTAGTGTTCACTGGTTGTTACAGTGGTAGTGTTCACTGGTTGTTACAGTGGTAGTGTTCACTGGTTGTTACAGTGGTAGTGTGTTCACTGGTTGTCACAGTGGTAGTGTTCACTGGTTGTTACAGTGGTAGTGTTCACTGGTTGTTACAGTGGTAGTGTTCACTGGTTGTTACAGTGGTAGTGTTCACTGGTTGTTACAGTGGTAGTGTTCACTGTTGTTGTTACAGTGGTAGTGTTCACTGGTTGTTACAGTGGTAGTGTTCACTGGTTGTTACAGTGGTAGTGTGTTCACTGGTTGTCACGGTGGTAGTGTTCACTGGTTGTTACAGTGGTAGTGTTCACTGGTTGTTACAGTGGTAGTGTTCACTGGTTGTTACAGTGGTAGTGTTCACTGGTTGTCACAGTGGTAGTGTTCACTGGTTTTCACAGTGGTAGTGTGGTCACTGGTTGTTACAGTGGTAGTGTTCACTGGTTGTCACAGTGGAAGTGTGGTCACTGGTTGTTACAGTGGTAGTGTTCACTGGTTGTTACAGTGGTAGTGTTCACTGGTTGTCACAGTGGTAGTGTTCACTGGTTGTCACAGT
This sequence comes from Procambarus virginalis, assembly GCA_020271785.1. Lineage (NCBI taxonomy): Eukaryota > Metazoa > Arthropoda > Malacostraca > Decapoda > Cambaridae > Procambarus > Procambarus virginalis. The sequence continues at coordinate 45,987 of WNGS01156076.1, forward strand.
GGTAGTGTTCACTGGTTGTTACAGTGGTAGTGTGGTCACTGGTTGTCACAGTGGTAGTGTGGTCACTGGTTGTTACAGTGGTAGTATGGTCACTGGTTGTTACAGTGGTAGTATGGTCACTGGTTGTTACAGTGGTAGTGGTCACTGGTTGTCACAGTGGTAGTGTTCACTGGTTGTTACAGTGGTAGTGTGGTCACTGGTTGTTACAGTGGTAGTGTTCACTGGTTGTTACAGTGGTAGTGTGTTCACTGGTTGTTACAGTGGTAGTGTGTCACTGGTTGTTACAGTGGTAGTGTGTTCACTGGTTGTCACGGTGGTAGTGTTCATTGGTTGTTACAGTGGTAGTGTTCACTGGTTATCACAGTGGTAGTGTGTTCACTGGTTGTTACAGTGGTAGTGTTCACTGGTTGTTACAGTGGTAGTGTTCACTGGTTGTTACAGTGGTAGTGTTCACTGGTTGTTACAGTGGTAGTGTGTTCACTGGTTGTTACAGTGGTAGTGTTCACTGGTTGTTACAGTGGTAGTGTGTTCACTGGTTGTCACGGTGGTAGTGTTCATTGGTTGTTACAGTGGTAGTGTTCACTGGTTATCACAGTGGTAGTGTGTTCACTGGTTGTTACAGTGGTAGTGTTCACTGGTTGTTACAGTGGTAGTGTTCACTGGTTGTTACAGTGGTAGTGTTCACTGGTTGTTACAGTGGTAGTGTGTTCACTGGTTGTTACAGTGGTAGTGTTCACTGGTTGTTACAGTGGTAGTGTGTTCACTGGTTGTCACAGTGGTAGTGTGTTCACTGGTTGTTACAGTGGTAGTGTGTTCACTGGTTGTCACAGTGGTAGTGTGTTCACTGGTTGTTACAGTGGTAGTGTGTTCACTGGTTGTCACAGTGGTAGTGTGTTCACTGGTTGTTACAGTGGTAGTGTGTTCACTGGTTGTCACAGTGGTAGTGTGTTCACTGGTTGTTACAGTGGTAGTGTGTTCACTGGTTGTTACAGTGGTAGTGGTCACTGGTTGTCACAGTGGTAGTGTTCACTGGTTGTTACAGTGGTAGTGTTCACTGGTTGTTACAGTGGTAGTGTGGTCACTGGTTGTCACAGTGGTAGTGTTCACTGGTTGTTACAGTGGTAGTGTTCACTGGTTGTTACAGTGGTAGTGTGGTCACTGGTTATCACAGTGGTAGTATGGTCACTGGTTTTCACAGTGGTAGTGTGTTCACTGGTTGTTACAGTGGTAGTGTGTTCACTGGTTGTCACAGTGGTAGTGTGTTCACTGGTTGTTACAGTGGTAGTGTGTTCACTGGTTGTCACAGTGGTAGTGTGTTCACTGGTTGTTACAGTGGTAGTGTGTTCACTGGTTGTTACAGTGGTAGTGGTCACTGGTTGTCACAGTGGTAGTGTTCACTGGTTGTTACAGTGGTAGTGTGGTCACTGGTTGTCACAGTGGTAGTGTGTTCACTGGTTGTTACAGTAGTAGTGTTCACTGGTTGTTACAGTGGTAGTGTTCACTGGTTATCACAGTGGTAGTGTGGTCACTGGTTGTCACAGTGGTAGTGTGTTCACTGGTTGTTACAGTGGTAGTGTGTTCACTGGTTGTCACAGTGGTAGTGTGTTCACTGGTTGTTACAGTGGTAGTGTGTTCACTGGTTGTCACAGTGGTAGTGTTCACTGGTTGTTACAGTGGTAGTGTGTTCACTGGTTGTTACAGTGGTAGTGTGTTCACTGGTTGTTACAGTGGTAGTGTGTTCACTGGTTGTTACAGTGGTAGTGTGTTCACTGGTTGTTACAGTGGTAGTGTGGTCACTGGTTGTCACAGTGGTAGTGTTCACTGGTTGTTACAGTGGTAGTGTTCACTGGTTGTTACAGTGGTAGTGTTCACTGGTTGTCACAGTGGTAGTGGTCACTGGTTGTCACAGTGGTAGTGTGTTCACTGGTTGTTACAGTGGTAGTGTGTTCACTGGTTGTCACAGTGGTAGTGGTCACTGGTTGTTACAGTGGTAGTGTGGTCACTGGTTGTTACAGTGGTAGTGTGGTCACTGGTTGTTACAGTGGTAGTGTGGTCACTGGTTGTTACAGTGGTAGTGTTCACTGGTTGTTACAGTGGTAGTGTTCACTGGTTGTTACAGTGGTAGTGTTCACTGGTTGTTACAGTGGTAGTGTTCACTGGTTGTTACAGTGGTAGTGTGTTCACTGGTTGTCACAGTGGTAGTGTTCACTGGTTGTTACAGTGGTAGTGTTCACTGGTTGTTACAGTGGTAGTGTTCACTGGTTGTTACAGTGGTAGTGTTCACTGGTTGTTACAGTGGTAGTGTTCACTGGTTGTTACAGTGGTAGTGTTCACTGGTTGTTACAGTGGTAGTGTTCACTGGTTGTCACAGTGGTAGTGTGGTCACTGGTTGTTACAGTGGTAGTGTTCACTGGTTGTCACAGTGGTAGTGTGGTCACTGGTTGTTACAGTGGTAGTGTTCACTGGTTGTTACAGTGGTAGTGTTCACTGGTTGTCACAGTGGTAGTGTTCACTGGTTGTCACAGTGGTAGTGTTCACTGGTTGTTACAGTGGTAGTGTGGTCACTGGTTGTCACAGTGGTAGTGTGGTCACTGGTTGTTACAGTGGTAGTGTGGTCACTGGTTGTTACAGTGGTAGTGGTCACTGGTTGTCACAGTGGTAGTGTTCACTGGTTGTTACAGTGGTAGTGTGGTCACTGGTTGTTACAGTGGTAGTGTGTCACTGGTTGTTACAGTGGTAGTGTTCACTGGTTGTTACAGTGGTAGTGTTCACTGGTTGTCACAGTGGTAGTGTGGTCACTGGTTGTCACAGTGGTAGTGTGTTCACTGGTTGTTACAGTGGTAGTGTGTTCACTGGTTGTCACAGTGGTAGTGTGTTCACTGGTTGTTACAGTGGTAGTGTGTTCACTGGTTGTTACAGTGGTAGTGTTCACTGGTTGTTACAGTGGTAGTGTTCACTGGTAGTTACAGTGGTAGTGTGTTCACTGGTTGTTACAGTGGTAGTGTGGTCACTGGTTGTTACAGTGGTAGTGTTCACTGGTTGTTACAGTGGTAGTGTTCACTGGTTGTCACAGTGGTAGTGTGGTCACTGGTTGTCACAGTGGTAGTGTGTTCACTGGTTGTTACAGTGGTAGTGTTCACTGGTTGTTACAGTGGTAGTGTTCACTGGTTGTTACAGTGGTAGTGTTCACTGGTTGTTACAGTGGTAGTGTTCACTGGTTGTCACAGTGGTAGTGTTCACTGGTTGTCACAGTGGTAGTGTGTCACTGGTTGTTACAGTGGTAGTGTTCACTGGTTGTCACAGTGGTAGTGTGGTCACTGGTTGTTACAGTGGTAGTGTTCACTGGTTGTTACAGTGGTAGTGTTCACTGGTTGTCACAGTGGGAGTGTTCACTGGTTGTCACAGTGGTAGTGTTCACTGGTTGTTACAGTGGTAGTGTGGTCACTGGTTGTCACAGTGGTAGTGTGGTCACTGGTTGTTACAGTGGTAGTGTGGTCACTGGTTGTTACAGTGGTAGTGGTCACTGGTTGTCACAGTGGTAGTGTTCACTGGTTGTTACAGTGGTAGTGTGGTCACTGGTTGTTACAGTGGTAGTGTTCACTGGTTGTTACAGTGGTAGTGTGTTCACTGGTTATCACAGTGGTAGTGTGGTCACTGGTTGTCACAGTGGTAGTGTGTTCACTGGTTGTTACAGTGGTAGTGTGTTCACTGGTTGTCACAGTGGTAGTGTTCACTGGTTGTTACAGTGGTAGTGTGTTCACTGGTTGTCACAGTGGTAGTGTTCACTGGTTGTTACAGTGGTAGTGTTCACTGGTTGTTACAGTGGTAGTGTGTTCACTGGTTGTTACAGTGGTAGTGTGGTCACTGGTTGTTACAGTGGTAGTGTTCACTGGTTGTTACAGTGGTAGTGTTCACTGGTTATCACAGTGGTAGTGTGGTCACTGGTTGTCACAGTGGTAGTGTGTTCACTGGTTGTTACAGTGGTAGTGTGTTCACTGGTTGTCACAGTGGTAGTGTGTTCACTGGTTGTTACAGTGGTAGTGTGTTCACTGGTTGTTACAGTGGTAGTGTGGTCACTGGTTGTCACAGTGGTAGTGTTCACTGGTTGTTACAGTGGTAGTGTTCACTGGTTGTTACAGTGGTAGTGTTCACTGGTTGTCACAGTGGTAGTGGTCACTGGTTGTCACAGTGGTAGTGTGTTCACTGGTTGTTACAGTGGTAGTGTGTTCACTGGTTGTCACAGTGGTAGTGGTCACTGGTTGTTACAGTGGTAGTGTGGTCACTGGTTGTTACAGTGGTAGTGTTCACTGGTTGTTACAGTGGTAGTGTTCACTGGTTGTTACAGTGGTAGTGTTCACTGGTTGTTACAGTGGTAGTGTTCACTGGTTGTTACAGTGGTAGTGTGTTCACTGGTTGTCACAGTGGTAGTGTTCACTGGTTGTTACAGTGGTAGTGTTCACTGGTTGTTACAGTGGTAGTGTTCACTGGTTGTTACAGTGGTAGTGTTCACTGGTTGTTACAGTGGTAGTGTTCACTGGTTGTTACAGTGGTAGTGTTCACTGGTTGTCACAGTGGTAGTGTGTCACTGGTTGTCACAGTGGTAGTGTGGTCACTGGTTGTTACAGTGGTAGTGTTCACTGGTTGTCACAGTGGTAGTGTTCACTGGTTGTCACAGTGGTAGTGTGGTCACTGGTTGTTACAGTGGTAGTGTTCACTGGTTGTTACAGTGGTAGTGTTCACTGGTTGTCACAGTGGTAGTGTTCACTGGTTGTCACAGTGGTAGTGTGGTCACTGGTTGTTACAGTGGTAGTGTGGTCACTGGTTGTTACAGTGGTAGTGGTCACTGGTTGTCACAGTGGTAGTGTTCACTGGTTGTTACAGTGGTAGTGTGGTCACTGGTTGTTACAGTGGTAGTGTTCACTGGTTGTTACAGTGGTAGTGTTTACTGGTTGTCACAGTGGTAGTGTGGTCACTGGTTGTTACAGTGGTAGTGTTCACTGGTTGTTACAGTGGTAGTGTTCACTGGTTGTTACAGTGGTAGTGTGGTCACTGGTTGTTACAGTGGTAGTGTTCACTGGTTGTTACAGTGGTAGTGTTCACTGGTTGTCACAGTGATAGTGTTCACTGGTTGTCACAGTGGTAGTGTTCACTGGTTGTTACAGTGGTAGTGTGGTCACTGGTTGTCACAGTGGTAGTGTGGTCACTGGTTGTTACAGTGGTAGTGTGGTCACTGGTTGTTACAGTGGTAGTGTTCACTGGTTGTCACAGTGGTAGTGTTCACTGGTTGTTACAGTGGTAGTGTGGTCACTGGTTGTTACAGTGGTAGTGTTCACTGGTTGTTACAGTGGTAGTGTTCACTGGTAGTTACAGTGGTAGTGTGTTCACTGGTTGTTACAGTGGTAGTGTGGTCACTGGTTGTTACAGTGGTAGTGTTCACTGGTTGTTACAGTGGTAGTGTTCACTGGTTGTCACAGTGGTAGTGTGTTCACTGGTTGTTACAGTGGTAGTGTGTTCACTGGTTGTTACAGTGGTAGTGTGTTCACTGGTTGTCACAGTGGTAGTGTGTTCACTGGTTGTTACAGTGGTAGTGTGTTCACTGGTTGTCACAGTGGTAGTGTTCACTGGTTGTTACAGTGGTAGTGTTCACTGGTAGTTACAGTGGTAGTGTGTTCACTGGTTGTTACAGTGGTAGTGTGTTCACTGGTTGTTACAGTGGTAGTGTGTTCACTGGTTGTTACAGTGGTAGTGTGGTCACTGGTTGTCACAGTGGTAGTGTTCACTGGTTGTTACAGTGGTAGTGTGGTCACTGGTTGTCACAGTGGTAGTGTGTTCACTGGTTGTCACAGTGGTAGTGTGTTCACTGGTTGTCACAGTGGTAGTGTGGTCACTGGTTGTTACAGCGGTAGTGTGTTCACTGGTTGTTACAGTGGTAGTGTTCACTGGTTGTCACAGTGGTAGTGTGGTCACTGGTTGTTACAGTGGTAGTGTGTTCACTGGTTGTTACAGTGGTAGTGTTCACTGGTTGTTACAGTGGTAGTGTTCACTGGTTGTCACAGTGGTAGTGTGTTCACTGGTTGTCACAGTGGTAGTGTGGTCACTGGTTGTTACAGTGGTAGAGTGTTCACTGGTTGTTACAGTGGTAGTTTTCACTGGTTGTTACAGTGGTAGTGTTCACTGGTTGTTACAGTGGTAGTGTGGTCACTGGTTGTCACAGTGGTAGTGTGGTCACTGGTTGTTACAGTGGTAGTGTTCACTGGTTGTTACAGTGGTAGTGTTCACTGGTTGTTACAGTGGTAGTGTTCACTGGTTGTTACAGTGGTAGTGTTCACTGGTTGTCACAGTGGTAGTGGGTCACTGGTTGTTACAGTGGTAGTGTGTTCACTGGTTGTTACAGTGGTAGTGTTCACTGGTTGTCACAGTGGTAGTGTGGTCACTGGTTGTCACAGTGGTAGTGGTCACTGGTTGTCACAGTGGTAGTGTTCACTGGTTGTTACAGTGGTAGTGTGGTCACTGGTTGTTACAGTGGTAGTGTGTTCACTGGTTGTCACAGTGGTAGTGTTCACTGGTTGTCACAGTGGTAGTGTTCACTGGTTGTCACAGTGGTAGTGTGGTCACTGGTTGTTACAGTGGTAGTGTTCACTGGTTGTTACAGTGGTAGTGTTCACTGGTTGTCACAGTGGTAGTGTTCACTGGTTGTACAGTGGTAGTGTTCACTGGTTGTTACAGTGGTAGTGTGGTCACTGGTTGTCACAGTGGTAGTGTGGTCACTGGTTGTTACAGTGGTAGTATGGTCACTGGTTGTTACAGTGGTAGTATGGTCACTGGTTGTTACAGTGGTAGTGGTCACTGGTTGTCACAGTGGTAGTGTTCACTGGTTGTTACAGTGGTAGTGTGGTCACTGGTTGTTACAGTGGTAGTGTTCACTGGTTGTTACAGTGGTAGTGTGTTCACTGGTTGTTACAGTGGTAGTGTGGTCACTGGTTGTTACAGTGGTAGTGTGTTCACTGGTTGTCACGGTGGTAGTGTTCATTGGTTGTTACAGTGGTAGTGTTCACTGGTTGTTACAGTGGTAGTGTTCACTGGTTGTTACAGTGGTAGTGTTCACTGGTTGTTACAGTGGTAGTGTGTTCACTGGTTGTTACAGTGGTAGTGTTCACTGGTTGTTACAGTGGTAGTGTTCACTGGTTGTTACAGTGGTAGTGTGGTCACTGGTTGTCACAGTGGTAGTGTTCACTGGTTGTTACAGTGGTAGTGTTCACTGGTTGTTACAGTGGTAGTGTTCACTGGTTGTTACAGTGGTAGTGTGTTCACTGGTTGTCACAGTGGTAGTGTTCACTGGTTGTTACAGTGGTAGTGTTCACTGGTTGTTACAGTGGTAGTGTTCACTGGTTGTTACAGTGGTAGTGTTCACTGGTTGTTACAGTGGTAGTGTGGTCACTGGTTGTTACAGTGGTAGTGTTCACTGGTTGTCACAGTGGTAGTGTTCACTGGTTGTCACAGTGGTAGTGTTCACTGGTTGTTACAGTGGTAGTGTTCACTGGTTGTTACAGTGGTAGTGTGGTCACTGGTTGTCACAGTGGTAGTGTGGTCACTGGTTGTTACAGTGGTAGTGTGGTCACTGGTTGTTACAGTGGTAGTGTGGTCACTGGTTGTTACAGTGGTAGTGTTCACTGGTTGTCACAGTGGTAGTGTTCACTGGTTGTTACAGTGGTAGTGTGTTCACTGGTTGTTACAGTGGTAGTGTTCACTGGTTGTTACAGTGGTAGTGTGTTCACTGGTTGTTACAGTGGTAGTGTGTCACTGGTTGTTACAGTGGTAGTGTGTTCACTGGTTGTTACAGTGGTAGTGTGTCACTGGTTGTTACAGTGGTAGTGTGTCACTGGTTGTCACAGTGGTAGTGTTCACTGGTTGTTACAGTGGTAGTGTTCACTGGTTGTTACAGTGGTAGTGTGTTCACTGGTTGTCACAGTGGTAGTGTTCACTGGTTGTTACAGTGGTAGTGTTCACTGGTTGTTACAGTGGTAGTGTTCACTGGTTGTTACAGTGGTAGTGTTCACTGGTTGTTACAGTGGTAGTGGTCACTGGTTGTTACAGTGGTAGTGTTCACTGGTTGTTACAGTGGTAGTGTTCACTGGTTGTTACAGTGGTAGTGTGGTCACTGGTTGTTACAGTGGTAGTGTTCACTGGTTGTCACAGTGGTAGTGTTCACTGGTTGTTACAGTGGTAGTGTTCACTGGTTGTCACAGTGGTAGTGTTCACTGGTTGTTACAGTGGTAGTGTGGTCACTGGTTGTCACAGTGGTAGTGTGGTCACTGGTTGTTACAGTGGTAGTGTGGTCACTGGTTGTTACAGTGGTAGTGGTCACTGGTTGTTACAGTGGTAGTGGTCACTGGTTGTCACAGTGGTAGTGTTCACTGGTTGTTACAGTGGTAGTGTGGTCACTGGTTGTTACAGTGGTAGTGTTCACTGGTTGTTACAGTGGTAGTGGTCACTGGTTGTTACAGTGGTAGTGTTGTCACTGGTTGTTACAGTGGTAGTGTGTCACTGGTTGTCAGTGGTAGTGTTCACTGGTTGTTACAGTGGTAGTGTCACTGGTTGTCACAGTGGTAGTGTGTTCACTGGTTGTTACAGTGGTAGTGTTCACTGGTTGTACAGTGGTAGTGTTCACTGGTTGTACAGTGGTAGTGGTTCACTGGTTGTTACAGTGGTAGTGTTCACTGGTTGTACAGTGGTAGTGTGTTCACTGGTTGTCACAGTGGTAGTGTGTTCACTGGTTGTTACAGTGGTAGTGTGTCACTGGTTGTCACAGTGGTAGTGTGTTCACTGGTTGTTACAGTGGTAGTGTGTTCACTGGTTGTCACAGTGGTAGTGTTCACTGGTTGTTACAGTGGTAGTGTTCACTGGTTGTACAGTGGTAGTGTTCACTGGTTGTTACAGTGGTAGTGTCACTGGTTGTTACAGTGGTAGTGTTCACTGGTTGTTACAGTGGTAGTGTTCATGGTTGTCACAGTGGTAGTGTTCACTGGTTGTTACAGTGGTAGTGTGGTCACTGGTTGTTACAGTGGTAGTGTTCACTGGTTGTCACAGTGGTAGTGTGGTCACTGGTTGTTACAGTGGTAGTGTTCACTGGTTGTTACAGTGGTAGTGTTCATGGTGTCACAGTGGTAGTGTTCACTGGTTGTCACAGTGGTAGTGTTCACTGGTTGTTACAGTGGTAGTGTGGTCACTGGTTGTTACAGTGGTAGTGTGGTCACTGGTTGTTACAGTGGTAGTGTGTTCACTGGTTGTACAGTGGTAGTGTGTCACTGGTTGTACAGTGGTAGTGGTCACTGGTTGTCACAGTGGTAGTGTTCACTGGTTGTTACAGTGGTAGTGTGGTCACTGGTTGTTACAGTGGTAGTGTTCACTGGTTGTACAGTGGTAGTGTTCACTGGTTGTTACAGTGGTAGTTGTCACTGGTTGTACAGTGGTAGTGTGTCACTGGTTGTCACAGTGGTAGTGTTCATGGTTGTTACAGTGGTAGTGTTCACTGGTTGTCACAGTGGTAGTGTTCACTGGTTGTTACAGTGGTAGTGTTCACTGGTTGTTACAGTGGTAGTTCATGGTTGTTACAGTGGTAGTGTGTTCACTGGTTGTTACAGTGGTAGTGTGT
>WNGS01156081.1:0-10495 GCA_020271785.1 Procambarus virginalis
GCAACTGCCTACCACAGCGTGTCCATATCCTTACCCTAAAGAAATACACAAAGATATTTTTTATAAAAAAAATTCAATGTCCACAGACATGTCTCTTAACCCTTACACTGCTCAGGGGTCCTGGGGACATTTACACCCCTGTGCGCAAGAAAAAAAAAATTCCAAAAATTTTTTTCGTCTTCTAAACATGTTAATTTGTGTCCCCTGAGCACGGGAAAAATAGCAAAAAATCGTAGGTCACATATTTTTGGCGCAATTGACTGAGGAAGTCTGGCAAAAAGTGGGCGTTGACAGAGCGGTCGCCAGGGCCGGTCAGCGTCACCCGCGCTGACAGATGGGAGTTGCCACAAAGATATTATTACCTAATTGTTTCAATGTCCCCGATTGATTTTTTCTTAGTTTTTTTGCAGTAATATTATTCAATAGTGTGTATTGTAATATATTTATATAATAAAAGTGATGAATAATCGCTATACTCAAACGTATGGTGTGCATATTAGTAATTCAATTATTATGTTCATAAAACAATAAACAAATAGTTTTGCTGCTATTACACTCTATACACAGGTTATATATAAGTATCTGCATATTTTGGTTACCATAACGAACCACTAAGTTGGTATTGAGAGTCGAAAAGCAACGAAGAGTTACCACCACACACCAGCCAGCCACTCGCTGCCACTCCTCAACACACGCACTAAACTTTCTCCCCCAACAATACCATTTGTGGTGTTATTACACTATATACAGACGTTATATATAAGTAAGTATATATTTTGTTCACCACAACTGTACAGCTAAGCTGATATAGTTAGTTCAGGGACTAAGAGTCGTCAGTATACACAGCTGGCGGCTCCCTCACTCATTCAAGGTCACACGCACTAAACTTTCTCCCCCAACAATACTGTTTTCAGTGTTATTACCCTATATACACATATTATATATAAATATCTACATGTTTTATGCACTATAACTGTACACCTAAGCTTGTAGTGCGCCCAAAGAGCATAGTGGCCACCCTCTAAACAGCTTGACAAATCGTGCAGACGACGTCACCTCCGTCACCCAAATGGCTGCTCCCAGCATAATCCTTTTGCTGTTATTACACTAATACACACATTATATATAAGTATCTACATTTGTGTTCACCATAGAGAACCACTGAGCTGGTATGGTGAATGTAAACAATAACAGGTGACCACACAGTCAGTAAACGATGCTGTCTCCCTGTCTCTCAGCATCACTCCTCCCACAGCACTAATTATTACAACAATCCTGCTATTATCACAACCCTGGTTATTTATATCACAGTCACGGGTCATCTGTAATATTGTCATCACTAAATAATAACAGTTATATATTTATTTTGACATTTTTCGGTGATGCTGTGGTCACAAGCTGAACAGCAATGCTGATCGCTCATGCTGCGTGCGCCAGCCTTGGTTGCTCCAACAGTTCTGTGCCTCTCACACCTGAGATTATTGCCCACGATTTTTTTTTAATGGCGTCTGTTTACAAGAGCCCTGAGGAAGCTACTGTGAACCCCGTGTAGCCGCGGGCCATTTGAATCGGGAATGGCACCCAATGGCGTATATATACGCCATGCGCACCGTCAGACATGTTACTCAGGGCGTATATATACGCCATGCGCAGTTTAAGGGTTAACCAACAACAACAGCGGGTGAACACATTTTTCAGACTGTGTACCACACCTTATTGTTCAGTAATCCACAAAAAAAAATTAAAAAAAAAATATATAAATATCAGTATCTAGGATATAGAAAAATCTAGATAAAGTTCCCCACTGATCAACGTTTCTAGAGATCCTACTAGATGGTTCTCAAAACAGTTCACTCAAACAACTTTTCTAGAGACAAGGTAATTTTCTAGTAACAATTTCTAGATGTTCACTTTCTAGATTTCTTTTTTCTATTTCACTAGTTCTAGTTTTCAACATTTAATACTGTTCCAGAGAGCTTTCCGAAGGTGTACAGAGGTGTTACTATCAGATGGAAAATTAGAAAGTTGAACTAACTGTTCCGAGTTAACACAGTTTACTATATTACTTAAAATTCATTTTATATAACTTTTCTATACAAAAGTTCTATCGTTCGGTCCTGGTGACATCTCGTTCGTTGCTGTAGATTCCGGCGACTACCTCAAGTTGCTTGAAGATTCTGGTCATCTGGACGTAACATTTCCGGCCTCGGCCAACTACGGACAGTACAGGGGGTCTCGTACTGCCCGTCCTGGCTTGCGTGACAGCTGACAGCTGGCGGCTGTCAGCTCAGGTGGACCCCGCTAACAGGAACCCGGGTTCACCTCTTCTTATCGCTTCCAACAGTCATGATGGATTGTTGTTAACCATGGCTGCCACCGTAGAGCACAGCTTCGACGTGTCATGATGTCTCGCGTTGGTAGTGGGGTTCGATTGGCGTTGAAGAGGATGGCATGGTGACAGGACAGGTGGGCCCTGCCTCAGCTCCTGGGCGACGTCATCTACCGACGTTTACTTGTTATCCCGGTACTACTGGGCCGGTACACCTTTCCGTGCAACCCCTCGTGCAGCTGAGCTTGGGCCGAGATACAGGGTTGTACCTCCTCTGGCGAAACAGCAGCACTCTGTAGGGGTAGTGCTGTTCGTACCCGGGACCGCTGTGTTCCTCTTCGTTTCCACAGACGACGCAACCACAGGTTTTGAGAGAGCTTACAGTCGTTGCAATTAGCGTTCTTCTTCGTAGACCACTCGTCTTCCACTTCCGGTTTTCCCGCAGTCTTGACTACGCGGCTGGTGGCTTGGTTGGTGACCTTGAGACAGCTTGCCCACGGCTGTGATGACGACTGACTCTGCTCCGTGAAGACAGCATGGCTGGACTGGGACAACCTCGTTAGTGACGTGAGGTGTCGGCTGGGTGACTGTACGCAGTCACCCCTTCCGGATAACCAATTGACGAGTTACCGGGTACAAGGGGGAGGACTTTATGTAACGTGCCTCAGACCCCGATCTTATCAGCCAGGTGGGTCATCCCCAGACCTGCTGATCTCGATCCTTGGTTCACGTGTGACTGGGAGGCTGGAACTGGTGTACCGTCAGACCTGAGAAAGACAGTCAACAACAAATGGCGGAAGCATGGATATTACTCTGAGGTATAGGAAGTTGGAAACCCCAGAGCAAGGCAAGTATGCTACCTGAGTCATGCACATCAGTAACTACACACCATTGCCTCTACAGGATATTATGAATTTTACTAAACCTGACTAGGGGAGATCATTAACACTTACTGTACAGCTCGCGACCTTGTTACCATAGGGTGACAAGATTGAACTTGACTACTGATGAGATTTGACAGGAGGTCATCCTCATCATCTGACTCAGCACTTGGATCATTAGACAGGTCAGGAATTAGACTTGCTGAAGGCAGCTCTAGTTCCTCCCTCGCGTGATAAGGTTTTAATTTATTAATATGAATCGTTCTCTCAACTTGGTCTTCAAAAATACCTTTAATAACAAAATTAACCGGACCTTTTCTTTCAATTACTCGGTAAGGGCCCCGCCATCTAGGTGCAAGTTTCCTACTCTGATTGGCGGGAGCCGCTTCATTAACTCTCAACACAAGACTCCCGACTTTCAATTCAAGGGTCGTACCTTTTTGTCATAATGTTGAGCATAGCGATCTCGTGCTGTCTTGGAAGCCCTAGCTGCAATTCTCCATGCATTTTTCATCTTATTTAAAACTTCTGATGGGTAGTCTTCCCCATATGCAATATTATGTCTGTTAAGCAGACCTGATGGGAAATTACATGAATGACCTGTGAACAACAAAAGGGGTTGGGTGTTAATGGACTGATGGATGGCAGTGTTCAGAGCAAACTGGACATAGGGGAGGTGTTCGTCCCACGAATTGACATCATGCTCTGCAAGAATTGCAAGCATATCTTTAACTGATCGATTCGTCCGTTCTGTCATACCGTTAGCCTGAGGGTGATAAGCCGTAGTGAATGCTGAAGTGGTTTCTACAATTTTACATACTTCTCTAAAAATATTCCCATTAAATTCCTGACCTCGGTCAGAAACTAACACTTTAGGGGGACCGAATACAGTGACAAACCTATCTAAGAACGCCTTTGCAACAGTTCGTGAATCTTTCTGAGGCAATGCAATCAGTGTGGTGTACCTGGAAAGGTGGTCTACCAACACCAATACGTAACGGTTTCCTGAATGACTGTGATGCAGATCAATCAGATCAGCCCCCACCCGATCTAAAGGTTCCAAAATTTCTGGGAATTCTTGCAATGGAGCTTGTACCTTAAGGGTACCTTTCCTCCTTTGACAATGACCACAGGACTTAACGAAGTTAATGACCTCTGTTAACATACCGGGGAAGAAAAAGAGTGACTTGGCTTTCATGTGAGTTTTAAAAATCCCCGGATGACCTGCAATCTTAGACGCATGCGCGAGTTTCAACGCTGACTTCTTCAATACCTCTGGGATAACCAGCTGAAAAACTGCACGATCCTTCTGTCCCTTTACATAAAATAAGACCCCATCCTTCATTTCAAAATCATGAATGGCTAAATTACTTTTCTTTGACGGATATTTTCCTCCCTCTAAAAGTTCAATAATTTCTTTCCACCTTGGTTCGTTCATCTGGAATTCTCGCATTTTCTCGCTGGAAATATTTTCAATATTAAGATTTACATTAATAGTAGCAATGTTTCTACTCAAAGTGTCTGGTACAACATGTGATGGACCAGGCTTGTAAAGTATTTGGAACGAGTGAGCAGCTAGTTCATGAGACCAACGTGACATGCGAGGGCACTTAGTTCTTTTCTTAAAAATATGAGTTAAAGCCCTGTGATCTGTATAAATGACAAAGTGTCGTTGGAAAAGATACGGTTCAAAGTACCTAACACTTTCTACCACAGCCAAAGCTTCCCTATCCGTTGCAGAATAGCGGACCTCCGGACCCTTAACCTTCCTGCTGAAATATGCTACAGGGTGAGGAAGATTGTCATTATCACGTTGCATTAAGCACCCACCAATAGCTATACCACTGGCGTCAGTGTGTACTTCCCACTCCTTATCAAAATCAGGTACTGCCAATACTGGGGTTGTAATGAGTTGACTTTTTAATTTTGCATAAGCGTTATCATGCTCAGGTTTCCAAACGAATTTAGCATTTTTCTTAGTAAGCTCAGTTAATGGTGCTGTTGTACTTGCAAAACCCTCTATGTGGCGACGGAAATATCCGGCTGCCCCCAGAAACCTTCGAACATCCTTTGCTGTCTTAGGTGTTGGCATATCAGCAATGGCACGACAGGAGTCGGGGTCAGGTCGGATACCATCTGTGCTCACCTGGAATCCCAGAAACTTGAATTTCTGAGATGCCAGAGTGCACTTACTCACGTTAAGTTTGAAGCCCGCCTTATCTAATAGTGACAACGTCTCAGTCAAATCTCGTAAGTGCTCATCGAACGTCCTGGAGTAGATAACCACATCATCCAGGTACGCTAATGAGTGCCTTCCCAAGACTGGACTGAGGATATAATTAATGCCCTCTGGAATGATGAAGGCGCTGTCTTTAACCCGAAAGGCATCCGCTTGAATTGATAAGTATGAACCCCATCAGAGAAGGCGGTCTTCTCTCTATCTTTCTCAGCTACTGGTATGGCCCAATACGCAGATTTCGCATCCAGAGTGGAAAAGTATTTAGCTGCCCCAAACTGATCTATAATTTCTTGTATCCGTGGCAAAGGATACACATCACCTTTAGTAATTTCATTTATCTTTCGGTAGTCAACACAAAACCTATAACTACCATCCGGTTTACGTACCAACACTACTGGCGACAACCATGGTGATGTACTAGGCTCTATCACATTCTGTCTCAACATCTTCTGACACTCATCCCTAATTACTTCCTTCGCCCGTTCCGGAAGCCTCCATTGACGGGTGTAAATAGGAGGATGATCACCTGTAGGAATAACATGTTCGATCCTATCCAGAAGCCCGATTTGATCGTCTTCTGTTGCAAACAGTCTAGGGAATTTACGTAAAATCCCTCTCAAAAGTTTCCTATCTGACTGTTGCACATGTTGCAAATCCAGAGCGGAGATTAACTTATCAACTTCCTGAGTATTACTACTTTTCCCTGTCTCGGTCTTGTGTTTACCCTTTGTACTACTATCTGTAACATTCAGCGCACTACATTGTGCTGTGGTGGCTGGCATCTCCTCCTGGCTTTGATACTGAAAAATTCCTGTATTTTCTACAACTGTAGCCTGAGACACCCTATCACCTGCCCTGAAACGATAGGTTTTGTGCGAGAGATTGACAACTGGATGAGGCACCTTTATCAAGCACTGTGATCAAATGATGAGGGATCAACAACCTGTCACATCTCCCAGCCACCTGAAGGGTGGTACCTGGTGCAATGTGACGTCCCACTGATACTTTAAGGAATTTTACTGAACGTGGTGGGCAACATTGTTTCACCAAGGCATGTAACCCACATGATTTCTTATCTGTGTCTGGAAGAGACTTAAACAACAACTTAGGGTAGTGAATGTTGTACTTCTGTTTCTTACTAATGGAAGCAATTACTGGTGGATGATCTACCATTTTAATGGGATAAACTACCTGGCCCAACTTCAATCTGCACTTCCTTGATCCCTGTTGAGCAGACAACGAAAAGTTAACTCGTCCCAGAAAATCCATTCCCAACAAACCTGACCAGGGAATGCAAGATTCTCGACAATCGTGCAATTGTGTGGGTAAGCTTCTCCCTTACCCACTTCAAAATTAAGAGTGGCCTGGCCCAAGATATTAATATGTTGCCCATTCACTGCTGTTAAATGCTTCCCACAACGCTTAAGGCGTGTCTCTTTAAGTGTGCTGAAGGCTGACTTTTTAATGAGAGTTGCTTGACTTCCGGTGTCCACAAAAACTGTCAATCTCACACCTTCAACCGTCATCTCAAACGTAGGTCTGCCACCCAACGTACTGACCTGTTCTGGGTCATCCTTGACCCGTGTGCTCGTGCACGCATACCTGTAATGGCCTCGGCCATGACACTTCCAACAAATTTCATCATCAATTTTTCGCGTCCCAGAAGCCCGCTGGCTACATTCCCCAGCAACATCTGTAGAGGCGACACCAGGAATGGGGTAGGAGGGGAAGAGGGGTGGAGGGGAGGTGAGGAGCAAGGTGTAGGATTAATGGAGGGGGTAGGGTGGGTAACAGGAGGGGTGGGTTGGGTGAGTTGGGGGGGGTGAGAAGGAGGGTGAGGGAAGGCCAGGGGTGGGTTGTGGAGGGGGATTGTAAACAGGGGGTTGTAAGGGTGGGGGTTGAGAGGGAATTGTAGTTTTCCACAATTCCAATAACGCGTCGACAAGGGTTTGGGTGGTATTTGGCTGGGTTGGTATGGGTCTGCCAGGGATTGGGGTGACATGGGTTGGCCTGGGTAAGTTGGGGAAGGTTGGGAGGGAGGGTTGTGTTGTAGGTAGGGAGGGTTTGGGTTGGGGGTTGTAGTAGGGAGGGTTTGGGTGGGGTTGTAGGTAGGGAGGGGTTTGGGTAAGGATGGGTATTGGTTGCGTCTGCATACATTGTCCATTCATTGCTAAAAACATTTTCACCCCAAACGTAACTTCAAGACCCGTCGTCGGATCAGGGTGAAATTTTAACACAACCCCGTTTTCAACAACTAATCACTTGATCAATAATCTCCGAAGGTATCTCCTAACCTATTACGTTAACCTCTAGAACATCTAGACCGGAACTATCTTTCCTTCACGTCGTTCACCGCGTTCCACAGCCCCAGTGAAAACCATAAATCACCTAAGCTTGTTGACAGACGATGACAGCTGTCGGCGGCAGAATCTCGCTGACTACACTCTCCAATGAATGGAATTATCGTGTCTTATTAACCTCGTCTCGCATTCGTAAAATTCCTACGCAAACAGATAGAATCCACGACGGCATCGACTAGCATTTATTTACTTGTGAAAACAACTGTATACGATGTTGAATAAATACACGCGCACAAATACACTAAAAAAGTAGGTTACGTTACGTTATTTATTAAACGCCAGGAAACTACAATTACTACAATTAATCTTGATAAAATGTAATGAGTTTACTATATTTATTTGACACTCGATGGACTGGTAACGCAATTATAAAAGAATTAAAGTAAAATTTCTGTCTCTAAATGAAGACCAATATAAATGTAGAAAAATATTGATAATTACCACATTCTTGACAAAATATACTGAAATTATATAGAATATTATCGCGAAAGGAACTACACTGAATTTATTGTAAATAATTTAGTTTCACCCTGTTTTAGTTATCGGAAATAATCTAACTGAATTTCTCAATTTTCTAAATTTTCAAATTTTCTAGTAAATCTTAGGCGCGCTAGAATTGAATGAACGTTATCGTTAATTTAACACTGGCGCGATGTTTATATCTTCAACAATTATTAAATTCTTAACGCCCGACGCTGACAACGGCGCTCACATATAATTAAGTATTTATTATTAAACAAAAATTAATGATAAATCACTTATTTACGTTACTGAATGCACTCGATGTTTACATAGCATACACTGGGTCACTGCCGCTCTCGCGTAGTAGAATACTGAGAAATTAACACATAGCCGCGACACTCACAGCTAGACAGAGTCGCGCTGAACCTTAATTAAAAATTAGTAATTATTTTCCCAAAATTATAAATTAAATACTGGCGTGTAGGGGACTTGTTACTTTACCGAATATAACACTCACCAGACACTTGGACACGTTGGTAAGTTTACAAAAATTAAAACGCGCACACTGTCACGAAGTCGAATCCTCAGAAAGTAGACTCCGCACTAATCCTTAATTAACCAAGTATTTCTTTTCTCAAAATTATAATTAAATACCGACGTGTAGTTTGCGTATCACTTGAACTGAATATATCACTCGCAAGACACTTAGACACTTGGTTGAGCGCAAACAATTACTGAGCGCTGCCTCACTGAGCGCTGAGAACCGCTAGAAAAAATTCAGAGTCCCAACACTAATTCGCTTAAATGACCAAAATCGACTTTTGGTCTCTCAAAGTTCTAACTCGGATCACTTAATCGCACACTGGAATTAACACTGACGACCCAATGATCGTATGGCTAGACACAAAATTAAATTTATTCCCAAAAACTGAGATTTTCCAAGCGACTTTGAAATATATCATCACAACAATTTTCAACGATTTTCACTGAATTAACGAATACACGAATCCACTTTAATGCACTGCACTTCACTTCACTTGAAAACAGTAAACCACTCACCTTGTAATTCTCCCAGAGAATTGATACTGCATACATGTACACAACTCCAGATATAAAAGAAATATAAAACAAATACTTAGAAAATAATAACACTTATATACGAAAATTACCTAACAAGGGGAATACTTAACTAATGGAGGGATACTTAACTTGAAAGGGAACTTAATATACAGGGAACTTAAGTGTAGTACTTATATCCTGACAGTACCAAAATAAATCCCGTCCTTTCGCGGTCAACGGTTAGACTAGATAGCGGAACAACCGACGGATCTAACTGTCCGACACCACCGTAATTCCGTTGCTAGACAATCTACTACGCCATCCCTCAGTAACTCTTGTACCTTCATGGTTGTACCGTAGAAATCTAGCGATTGGGTCGCCTAACACGCCCTCGGGATAAATAATTAGCGTCCTAATACTTCCCCGCTCAGACAATTCGAAACCTAGAATTGTTGTTGCAAACCACCATGCAACACCCTTGTCCGTAGTTGCAGAGGGTCGAGAAAAAGTACCCTGTCCAACTACCCAAGGCGGCCTCCACACTTAACTGCCTGCTAGCGCATCTTAAGTGCCTGTAATACCTTACCAGCCTCTCAAGACCCTAGAATCGCCTACTCTATGCGAATCGCACCACATAGGATTACCGTCGACTCTATCTCATGGGCCCCGGCTGCACTCTCACCACACAGCATAACCGAACGGACAGACGCGTGAGGCTTCAATAATCGTCAAGAAATTATTGAAACACCGCTGCTACCATTGTAATGTACTATATCATTATTGTAATATCTCTACTATACATCTACTGCTGCTGTGTACCATTGTAATCCTCATTTACTTGAACACAACATATGTAGCTGAACACTGTACACTCCTCTTTCTTCTCCACTTAATAAACAGCAAACACTATTAACGGCCAGTATGACCCCTCACTGGACTGTCACGAATATAAGCTGAATAATAAATGAGGACATCACAAGAATAGTGATATTAATCTTCTTACCTTCATACCCTGCCACCACCTTCCATAAAATGATTGTCTATAATTATTGGTCCCCAGGAAGGAAGAGACTCGATACTCAGGGACTCAACGGACCAGTGATTGAATTGAATGAATTAATGAGTAATCTTACTGGACTGAACGGGAGATTCTCGATTGACTTTA
>WNGS01156082.1:0-10666 GCA_020271785.1 Procambarus virginalis
TTTTTTGTTTCAGCGCCTCAGTGTGGCGATCCAGAGGGGAAATGCTTGCTGCGTCCTCGGTTCCTGTCCGGAAGCGGAGGAGCTTCAAGAGATCCATAACCTTTAGGCATTTGTCTTGTATGTTTTGTAACCTTTAAATACACAATAAAGCATAAGAAAAAAAAAGGAAGGGGGTGGTAGGAGAAAAGCACACAGAAAACTGTATTGGAGGGGACCTACATTCCCTCCAATGCGTTATGTGTGATTTCCTCCGAGGCTATGGGTCCCCCTTCTTCCAGCCAGAGGTGGTACTCCCTTCCATGTTTAAAAAAAAAAAAAAAAAAAAAAAAAAAAAAAAAAAAAAAAAAAAAATATATATATATATATATATATATATATAGATATATATATATATATATATATATATATATATATATATATAATTTATATATATATATAAATTTATATATAAAATTTATATATATATATATATATATATATATAATAAAATCACCCTGCAGCTGTGGAGGGAAGGTAAGCAGGGTGTGGGACTACACGTGTGCATCTACATTGGCCGATACCTATCTACCTTACAGCACAGCAGAGGGAGGAGGGGCGGCCACATTCAGGGAGACCCAGAAATCTATCAAGCACAGAGACCTAGAACGTTGTTACAGGTTCGTGCTGATAGGCTCTGAGACTCTGGGCGCCTGGGGTAAATGTGCACTTAAGTTCCTGAAGGAGGTGAGCGAGGAACTCATTGGGAAGACTAGAGACCCAAGAGCGGCCAGTTTCATTTTCCAGCGTCTGAGTGTCGCTGTTCAGAGGGGAAATGCGTGCTGTATCTTGGGTACGCACCCGACCCCTGAAGAGCTGGACGAGGTCTTTGAACACTGATTGGTATACTGTTATATAAGTGTGTGTTTTCTGTAAACTGTAGCATTGCAATAAAATCAAATAAAAAAACAATATTAAAAAAAACAATAGGGGTGGTAGGAGAACTAAGGGAACTATCAGGGGAAAGCACCAAGTCATTACGACTATATGGCACTTGGAAGGGGTCAGGATAAGGATTTGGGATGGGACGAGGGGAAAGGAATGGTGCCCAACCTCTTGGACGGTCGGGGATTGAACGCCGACCTGCATGAAGCGAGACCGTTGCTCTACCGTCCAGCCCAAGTGGTTGGTGGGTGGTAGGAGAGGAAAAGATTAAAGTATTCAGTGAGAATCCACAAGGTGTTCTCTGAACACTATTTATTTCTTCTTCGAGGATGTGGGTCCCTTTAATCAAACCAGTGTGGTGGTACCCCTAATATATTATATATATATATATATATATATATATATATATATATATATATATATATATATATATATATCCGACTTTAGAACACATTCCCACCAGGAGACTCGAACCCTAGCCAGCACAGAAGCCTTCCAGCAACTCGCATAACAGGTAACGCCTTAACCCACTGCACCATGCTCAGACCTTAAAAGAGATGGTAATTTCGGGGCATTTCAACACCCCAAAGACCACCACCTCCCAAGAGCACTAGAGCATGTGAGGGGTCAAATTTACGTTTTTTCATCAAGTCCCTGTTGAATATGGAAGACACTGTGTCTATGCTAATGCCCAACTTGCCTAAACACGCAAGAGAAGTTATTCAACTTTAGAACACTTTAGTGCCCTAATTCATACAGTTGACTACAAATTCTCTTTGTTGTGCTTACTGAAACGTGGTTAAAAGAGGATAATACACAACTCTTCTTCATTCCTAACTACTCAGGAATTCACAACTGTCGTCCTACTCAGAGAGGTGGTGGTACTGCTCTTTACTACAACAAGAACTTACATGTTTAAAAGTATTTAAAACTAGAGACCTCTGTGGAGAGTATATCTTTGACTGTTTCATAGTCATGGGTGGCGACGCTGTCTTGACTGTGGGAGCAGTTTATAGAATTCCTAACACGGATGTGTCTGAACTTAACCTAACCTTAGAAATCTAATCCTTGAGGACAGACTGAATGAAAACCAATTATAATTTCTGTGTGGATTTTAATATTGACCTTTATGAGCCTGATAACCCTCCTGCTGCAAGTCTCCTCAACTGTATGAATTCCTGCTTCCTCATACCCTTAATCACTAAACCAGCTAGAATCCCTGATAGTACTGCCACAGCTCTTGACCACATCTGGACTAACATAACCTCTTCACTTACTTCAGAAATAATCATTTCTAGAACCACTAACCAGTACCCCACGTTTCTCCTAACCAAGACAAACAAACCACCTCTACATGCAAGGAAGATAAGGTTTAGGCTGCACAATGAAACTTCTATATGCATTTTATTGCTGCTGCTGCTAATATCAAATGGGAGACTGAATTAGGTAACATAGGGGAATATCAACCTATCAGTACAAACATTTCAGAAAACTCTCAGCCTTTATAACACCCCACTGTCCTATGCTAACTAAACAAGTCACAACTAAAAGGCTAAACAATCCATGGCTAACAAAGGGGATACTTGAATGAATATAAATAAAAATGGAAATATTCGTTTGTTCAAAATCGCTAATCTCCGAAAGTTATTTACCGATTGCTTTGAAATTTTCACACAACGTTCCAGTCGCATCCGAGCAGGTTTTTATATACATAATATATAGATGTCACGTCTGTGACGGGAAAAAACATGCATTTTTCACAAACCATGTTTTCATGTGTTTTTCTTGTGAGGGAAATCTTCGAAACCTCTTTACTGATTGCTTTGAAATTTTGACTCGACGTTGCATTCGAATAGGCGCATGTTTTTGTATACCTACTATATACATGCCTAACCTGTGATTGGAAAAAAAACATTTTTTTTTAAACGCCATCTGTTGGATGTAAGAGCAAACACACGCTGTAATCTCCGAAAGTTCTTCACCAACTGCTTTGAAATTTTGAAACAACGTTCCATTCAAATATCCACTGTCTTTATATACCTACTATATAGATTCTACACCCGAGACAAATAAAAACATGCCTCTTTGATAAACAGCACCATCTGTTGCACGAAAAAGCAAACATTCGCTATTCTAATATGTTATGATTCTATTTCAATGTTTCCAATTGCATTGATAAATTGAATTTTCATAGATTTCGATATTTTTTCATTTTTATTTCATTAATTTGTGTGACATTGCTTTGGAATTGAGCTGTGTTGTTTAAAATACCATTCATATTATAAGTATAAGCACAGATGTCACACCTGTGACAGGAAAAAACATTCTTTTTTTTTTAGGAAACTGTGCCATCTGTTGCACGTAGGAGTAACACACGATATACTAAATATGTTACAATTTCATTTTAGTGTTCCGAATACATTGACAAGTTGAATTTTCATAGATTTCGATTTTTTTCATTTGATTTCATTTTTTTTTATGACATTGCGTTGGAATTGAGCTGTGTTTTTTACTATACCATTCATTTCTTGAGTACAAGTATGGATCCCACACCTGTGACAGATAAAGACATGATTTAAAAAAAAAAAATAGCGCCATCTGTTGCACGTAAGAGCAACACACGCTATATTATATATGTTGCGATTCAATTTCAATGTTTCCGACTTCACTAACAAATTGAATTTTCATAGATTTTTATATATTTTCATTTTGATTTAATTATTTTGTGTGACATTGCATTGGAATTGAGCTGTGTTGTTTACCATACCATTCATTTCGTGAGTATAAGTATAGATGCCACACCTGTGGCAGGTAAAAACATGTTTTTTTTTAAACAGCACCATCTGTTGCACGTAGGAGCAACGTTGCTCTACATTGCACGTCAGAGCAACACATGATATACTAAATAAGTTATGATCCCATTTCAATGTTTCTTATTTCATTGATAAATTGAATTTTCATAGATTTTGACTTAATCTCATTTTGATTTAATTATATTGTGTGACATTGTGTTGGAATTGAGTTGTGTTGTTTATCATACTGTTCATCTCCACCACGGCGCCATAGCTAGCTGGGCCGCACACGGATTTGTTCCCGGAAAACTCACGATTCTGTGCACCCATCAGCTCTATTCATCGCGATTTTGTGAGGAACACTACATCTGTACTCCAAGGCCCAGACAATATCTTGTTTTTGAGGTAAACAATTCCGATTTTGCCAACAATTGACGGTAAAGCAACGTTGTTGGTTACCTGCTGTCCAGCTGACTGGTTTTCTGCGCAACCCAGTACGCAAGCAACCCACACTCCCGTACCGCACTTTTTTTTTTTTTTTGAGGACCGTATCACTGACCAGGTCACTAGAGTCCTACCCTGAAGGGCGAGGCGACATCCCGCGGACATTGCCACAAGGGAGCACTTTAGAAAGTGTACTGAGCCTGGCAGAGAAAGGTTGACCAAACAGCTCGTTTAGGTGTTAGGTATCCCTGATTCCCCTGGGTAATCATTCTACGACCTCCGTTGGAGGGGAATGAATTTCTCCAGGCCTAGGAGTGTCTCGGGCATTAGGTAGGGCAGTGATTCGGTCCTCGCTACGTGGAGAGAGTCATGGGGAAGGCTAAGAGAAAGAGGAAATGTTGACAGCTTTCAGACGAGGAGGGTCGGTGGACCGATGTGCAGCAGGCACCGAAGAAAACTGCTCTCGAGGCTTCGCCACGTGCCTCTACCAGCAAGGCAGCAGACGTAATGGACCTAGAGGGGGCAGATCAGTCACACACCAACCAGTGTCAGACAATGCTTCTCTGTCCACAACACAGCCATAGGACAACAGTATGAGACAAGAGAGGACACCACCTGTCTCACACCAGCCAGTGTCAGACACTGTACCTCTCTCCACAGCCCAGCCACAGGACAACAGTATGAGACAGGAGACGACACCACCAGTCTCACACCAGACATCGCCAGCCTCTGCACTTCTTCCAAAATTCAAGATAATGCAGACAGACCACTTTCCTACAGCATATGGAGTAGTAACGGCAATGGAAAAAGAACAACCAGAGGTCAAACTTTCCATTACAGTCAACCTGAAGGGAGAAATAATACTAGCCCCACAAGACCAACAGACTGCAAATTACTTAGGAAAAGTACGGGTCCTGCAAGGGAAACCTGTATGTTTGGAAAAGCTGGACCTTCGGAAAGACGCACACGAGTCGTGCTTTTGGGATACCCAATCGACTTTCCCTGGATCCAGTATTCGAACACAAGCAAATCCTGAATGCGGAACAATGCCGCACAAAAGTGGACAAGGCAGCGACACGTCAGGTTCTGGTGACCGTCATGGGACGTGTGCCAGAAACGTTCAGTCTTGGAAATTGGGGAACATACCGACAGGGACTGTACGTCCCAGAACCCCTGCGCTGCTTCAGGTGTCAGAAATACGGCCACCATCAGTCACGCTGCCCCGGACAGGAGAGATGCGGAGTGTGCAGCCTGAGACATCCAACCACAGACTGCATAGCCAAGCACAAGGAAACCAGGCCACTACAGCCAAATGTCCAAATTGTGGAGGCAAACATCATGCCTGGAGCACAACCTGCTCTGCACGGAAGAAAAAGTGCAGACAGCTCAGGCCAGGATACACACACAGACCACCCACATACACCAACACCAACGTCTGGAACACTCGTGCACAGCCACAACAGCCACACGCACTCACAGAGCAAAATTTCCCGAATCTAATAATTCCGAATCAGAAAATACACAAAGGTGCTGCAGACATACAGCAAATGCAAAAGGGCAAAAAACAATTACTTTCGGAATCGACACACCAGATATACAGCTTACCGAGGTCCAGCTGAAAAACATCGTGAAGATCATGGCAGAGACCATTATCGATTGCCTACAGATGACGCAGAACGCCTCACAGCGACAGACTCAGGAAATCGCTTGTGTGATAATGGACGAGATCGTGCAGCAGACCACAGTTACACAACAAATAGACAGTCTGAGACAAGGCGAAGCACAAGAGGACAAACAATGCATCCTGGACATACTGACTTCCGACAACATTCGGGTAGTCAGGACACCAGAACATCGACATTTACAAACGCAACTAGAAGTGGCAGTGACCACCCACGATCAACAGAATCCTACAACACAAGTGACAGACAACAACAGCCCATGCAGTTTGATATGCAACAACACCCAACAGACGTATTGGACAGCAGAGATGCACAGGTTCCAACAACACCAGAACCGGCCACAACCAATCAATGCAGTCCGACATGCAGCAGTACCAACAACACAGTAATGGACCACAGTTATGCACGGATTCCAACAATGCCGGGGATGACCACGGCCGATCAATGCAGTCCGATTTGCAGCAGCAACACGACTTGCGAGGTGGAGAATATAGAGGTCGATCCCGAAGAGGCGTTCTCCTAGAACAGGCAACACCAACCGAAACCGTCGTCTGGCCATTACGAATACTGCAGTAGAACATACAAGGTCTTGGAAATAAAAACCACACACTTCGGGAGGCTGCAATCAGCACGAAAGCACATATAATCGTTTTGGAAGAAACTCTTTTCCCAGCCACGAAATCCTTCAGATTAGCTGGATATCAGCACTATGTTATGCTGTATGAGCAGGGGAGACAAAGAGGCTTAATGACCCTAGTCAGGAACACCATACCCAGCAAGAAAATAGACCCAGTTTCATGTGGGGATGGAGTAGAGGTATTAGCGGTGACAGTGGATATGGCTAATATTGAGCTCCTCATATACAACGTTTACAAGCCCCTAGACGTAAACTAGAAGCAGAGCGGCGCTTGCCTTGGCCATGCAAGAAAATGTAATTATTGCTGGGGATTTTAATGCTCATCATCGAGAGTTAGGTGCGACTGGGCCAGCCAATGCTGATGGGCGCCATTTAGCTGCAGCTCTGCGAGATGTACCTGAAATTACACTTCTCAACACTGGGGAACCACTCACATTCTAGGAGGGTCCCTTGATCTTACATAATCTCAACAGCACTCAAGCATCGGGCGAAGTGGGAAGTAGACCCGGTGATCACCAGTGACCACTACGTTACTGTCACGACACTAAACATAGAACGACCTCCACACCACCTGCACAACCTAGGTGGAATTTAAGAAAGGCCAATTGGAATATATACCAAGAAGAACTTGAAAATTGGTTTGCAACATACACGCCACCTGCGGATTTGAACATACACGAGACCAATCTGCAGGAAGCCATTGCAGCTGCTGCAAACAAAGCTATTCCAGTCATTATCACAGGAAACACAACACGGAAGAACTATTGGTTCTATAGTAGTGAAGTTAAAGAACAGAACCACAGGGTCAACATCTTCAGAAAACATCTGAAGAGAAACCCCCACCGGAAGGAAGAACTCTGCTAAGAGCGATGGTATCTGAAGCAAGACGCGTTTCTCGAGAAGTAAAGGAGGCAAGATGGTCTGAGTGGTGTCAAACTCTGAACGAACATAGTAGTCTTGGCAAGATATGAGTAGTAGGGGGTACGACGTATGGGCCCTTTTTTTTCAGGAAAAAGTGCCGATATGCCGTACGGCGTATGGGCCTTTTTTTTCTGGGGAAAAGGGTCCATACGTCGTAGGGTTTTTCAGGTGAAATTGGGCACTCCCAGATTCAGAATTTAGGAAAATCGTATGAGAAAATAATTTCTGAGATTTTAGAAGTTTGTTAAGAGTTCTTATGATGAAAATATTGTCATAGAAGTTTGTTAAAGTTCTTATGAGCGAAATTCAATTTTTTTCAGAGTTACTGTATAATAAACAATATTTAGGCCGTATACATTTAAGTAGGATTCGTATTTAGAAACTAGTATATAACTAAAATCATTACCCTGCCTTCCCCTCCCCCCTATATCTCTTGCTCCCACCTCACACCCGCGAGTCATCTTACCTCACACAACCCCCTCCCTCTTCCCTCCCTACCCCTGCAACACTGTGTTTACCCAGCCAGCCAGACGCTGCTTCAGGTCACCTCCGCAATCTTATCTTATCTTATCATTGTGTCTCCAGGACCGCCCCCCCTCCTCTCTCTCTCTCTCTCTCTCTCTCTCTCTCTCTCTCTCTCTCTCTCGTCTCCTCTCTCTCTCTCTCTCTCTCCTCTACAGGTAAGTCATATTTTCATAATTCCGTACATCGTAATGTTTATTCCTTTTCATTAAACTAGTCAGTTTTACACAAATAAATCGGTGTTAGTAAGCAAGTTCTAGCTCCTGTCCCCGCCTTAGCTTATCCCCGTAACTTCTTACTAAAAGTCCAATCCCCTAAAATTTTAAATAGCCATATTTCAATCATAGTACAATACAGTAATTTAGTTACTGAGCTCCAGCTCTTGTCCTCCACCTTAGTTCCATCGCACATCTTCGTTAATAACCCATTAATTTTCATGAAATTTAAACCCGCCATACTTCTAACTGAGTAAGTAAAGATAACAATTTACCAAACTCTAGCTCTTGTCCTCCACCTTAGTTCTCTCTCGTATCTTCGTTAATACCTAATCAAATTCCCTGAAATTTTACCCTATGTATTTCAGACAGAGTAAAATAGTTCCGAACAATAACTGAGCTCTAGCTCTCGTCCCGCACCCTACTTCCCTCACATATCTTCGTTAATACCTAATCAAATTCCCTGAAAATTTTACCCTATGTATTTCAGACATAGTAAAATAGTTCCGACAATTACTGAGTTCTAGCTCATGTCCTCAACCTTTGTTCCCTCTCGTATCTTCGTTAATACCTATTCAATTTCCTAAAAATATACCCTCTGTATATCAGACACCGTAAATAAGATCAAGTCAGTTACCAAACTCCAGCTCATGTCCCCACCTTAGTTTCATTTGTAGAAGTTCGTTAGTAACACCAATTTTCCAAAATTTATAGCAGACATACTTCAAAACGTAGTAATTCAAAATCTAACAGTTAACGAGCTCCACAAATCTGTACATAGTCTTACATATTCTCTAGTTCTTTCCTTTATACAAGACTTAAACAACTATTACTACGATCCTATCATATTTTAACATAACTCATATGTAAATATACCCAAATTCTTCCTTCCATTACAAGTCCCAGCATGTCACCGCCCATCTCACTACTCTTTCTACTTTGCATGTTCTTGCATGTGTTCCGCACATCTCAGTACTAACGCTACAATCTCTCTCAATCCTTACACGTTCGCACATGTTCTCAGCCTAACGTTTACAATTTTCTTCCATTCCTCCACTACAGTTTTACCCGTTCATTACAGTCCCTTACATGTTCTCTGTACAACTTTTATAATCAGTATTCATGTTCACAGTATTCATTAACTTTCTTACTGTTCTATGTTCTTTGCCAAATTCCCCTATGTTCCTCTCATTCTCTTACATGTTTTCATAATCTCTTCCAGTTCATATTTCCCAAAGTTCGCTATTTTCTTCTCATTCTCATCTCATGTTCTCTGTACAATTTTATTCATGTTCCTCACAATTTCTCTTTCTTCATCACTTCTTTTACATGTTCTCTGTGTTCTTTTCATGTTTTCATGTTCCTCACATGCAGCCTGTTCAAATTTTATATCAATATTCTTGTTCTCCATGATTTCAAATGTCCTCACAAAACTGTTCTTAAAGAAATCTACCCTTTATTCAGCACCAAATTTACCAAGACAGACTTTTCTTGTAACTTCTAACTAAAAATTTCTTGTCAATCAAACAGAAAACAGTCAGGATTAATCTCGTTCAACACTATTCTTAACTAAAGTAACCTTTCGCTTCGCTAAAATAGTCAAGGAAGGAAAATCTCATCAGTCATTATGTTTCGTTATGTAAGAAAAAATAACCAAAGATAACTATCATCGCTGTTCTAACCGGCATTTATACTTCGTGGAGCACTAAAATAGTCACTATCATCATATTTTTCATGTCTTTCCTCAACTAAAATAGTCAAATGTAACTTCTTTCAGCACTTTCGTAAGTAACAGTATGCTTCATGGAATAGAAAAACAGTCAAAGTCTCTCTTCAAGACATCAAGGACACTCTTCGAAATATCAGAGACACTCAAACATTCCAAAAAGTTACTCGCATCTCAAAGTTATTCTCAGAGACATCAAAAGTTAATCTCAGTCATCAAAGTTATTCTCTAAGTAACATTCCTTCATCAGAGAAAACTTTCTAATGCATCTTCGTGCATTAAAGTTATCCTCAGAGACATCTAAAGTTAACATTTAAGGCATAAAAGTTATTCTCAAAAGCTATCAAAATTATTCTCAGAGTCATCAAAGGTATTCTCGAAGTCATCAAAAAAGGTATTTTCACGTACCAAAGCTAATCTTGGTCATCACAGTTGTTCTATAAGATATCTTCGAGAGATCAAAAAAATACTCTTCAATACACAAAGACACAAACAAAAATACTTCTCATGTCCACAAAAGTAATCTCAGAGCTATCCAAAGTTTATTCTCAGACATCTTCATCCATAAAAGTTATTCTCAGAGACATCAAAGTTATTCTCTATGTCACCGAAAGTTATTCCCAGAGCTACCAAAGTTATTCTCAGAGATTTCAAAGATAATCTCAGTCATCAAAAGGTACTTTCATGTTCTCAAAGATAATCTGAGAGACATCAAGTCTTTCTCCGAGTCATCAAAAGTTATTCTCAGAGCTATCAAAAAGTTAATCTCAGTCGTCAGAGAAACTTTCCAAGACATCTTCGTTCAT
>WNGS01156095.1:3942-14138 GCA_020271785.1 Procambarus virginalis
TTTATTCTACACTTGCTGCCGTCTTTATCACTTCGGTATACAGTACTATGTAATATAGAACATCACTTTTAGGCATTTCCCAGATATAGTGAGCTGTCTCTCTCGTCTGTGTCAGGGCTGAACACCGTGTCTTCCTGCGCTCAATTGCAAGACTTCATATCTATTTTTCCGTGACTTTTACCGAGAGAATTTTCATGGTGATTTTAGTGCCATTCGTCAATATGTGTTATAAGGATGGGAACGAGTAACAGTGTGGGAACAGTGACTTGTGGGGCCGAGTTTCGTACCGTTCCCGGACTGAATTTGGCTCGATTTACCGTTACTCTTTACCTGTTATTCCTCAATACCTCAGTTTATGTCCAGCGCTCCACGGTCACATCTGACAAATGCTTCTGCAAAATCTCTGTAGGGGCTGTTGATCCCCGGAAGCTACACACGGTAGACACAAGGTTATAACTTGAGTTATCTTGAGATGACTTCGAGGCTTTTTTAGTGTCCCCGCGGCCCGGTCCTCGACCAGGCCTCCACCCCCAGGAAGCAGCCCGTGACAGCTGACTAACACCCAGGTACCTATTTTACTGTTAGGTAGCAGGGGCATAGGGTGAAAGAAACTCTGCCCATTGTTTCTCTCCGGCGCCCGGGATCGAACCCGGGACCACAGGATCACAAGTCCAGCGTGCTGTCCGCTCGGCCGACCGGCTCCCCTACCTTACCTTCGGCTAAGGTAGGCTTACAACATTTACATTTGGGCTTGCTTATGATATAGTGCAGCTGGCAGTTACGTTAAGAATTCTAGGACTCCGGCCCCGGAGCAGAGTGCATATGGTCTACTTTCTTGCACAAAACACTGATACTATAATACAATAAACTTCAGAAAGCATATTTTCCAATACGAAACTGCTACTATTTAACCTGCTTGATGGGGTTCTGCGAGTTCGTCTACTCGCCAAGCCCGACCCCAGGCTAGGCTTGTTTGACTTGTCCACCAGGCTGATGCTTGGAGCGGCCCGTAGGCCCACATATCCACCACAGCCCGGTTGGTCTGGCTTTTCTTGAAGAAAATTATCTAGTTTTCTTTTTAGATGTCTACAGTTGTTCCGGCAATATGTCTTATACGCCGGAATATACAAGTCTTATATTTATAAGCAACCAAACTCACTCATGTCTATCCTACGCTTGAAGCAATATAGTTATTCCCATGTAGATTAGGCAAATGTATTAGCAGGTTGGCTATAAATATTCAACCCGTTACGTTCAACTCTTACAAATTACGTCGCTTTTCGCTCGTATGCACACTCAGGCTAAAAAAGGACGTAATTCAAATTGAATCGGCTCACAAAAGTTACGTACTGTCCCGCTTTCTGTTTTGGGTTCTTTGGCTTAGGCTGCTAGGTTAGGAGAGGAAACTTATAATTAACGGTTTTCATGACGTTTTGAAAACTTAGAAGTTCCTACCCTCCTAACTTGACGTTTTGGAAAACAAAATTAAAAAATTTATTTTCAAATATTTTTTCATTTTCAAATTACGTCCTTTTTTGGCCGTAGCGCATACGAGGAAAAGGCGGCGTAATTTGTAAGAGGTTGAAACATTAGCTGCCTTGTACAGGCCCTTCTGCACCTTGTTTCATACCAATGTTCGTATGTCGTACTCTCTCTCACACAACCCATTACAGGCCAGACAGTAGGCGACATGGGAGAGCCCCATTACAAGGCCAGACAGTAGGCGACATGGGAGAGGCGACATGGGAGAGGAGACAAGTCTAAGCTACCTCGGTGGAAGGAGAAACTGAACAAAGTAAGGGACTTAATTCCAGCACTAGCACCAGAGGCACACATGAACAAGGTAACATCAGCAGCACAAAGGCAGCTGGCAAACACTAGACAAAGTGTACATGGTCAGCCTCTTTAAAGTAAGATAACGTAAGACGAGACGACAGGTGGGAGCTGGAAACACAAACGAGGCTAAGAATACTCTTACCCAGTACGGATGGTCAACAACTGGAATGCAGTAAAAGATGAGGCCACGGAAGCCACCTCCCTCTACAACTTTACCGTCTGATAAGGTGGGTATAAAGACCTAGACCTCACTTTCATATGGAATGCTGTTCCGTCCTCTCATCCCATCTTAAGGCAGGTGAGATTGCAGAGCTGGAAAATTTACAGGGATCCTTTACTGCCTGAATAGAATCTGCGAGGTATTTAATTAACCGAGACTGACTCAAAGCTCTCAAACTGCACTCCTTGGAACTGAGTAAAGATATATCTCAAAATACACACGGAGAATACACGAAGGCGCTCCAAATCTGTACAATACAACTGCAACATTCTACTGTGAAAGATACTGTTGTATTTGTGAAATATATTCACTGGAAAGCCCGGGGTGTCATAAGCGAGCACTAGGAACTTATAGTCGTAGGTCCTCCTTAACCCTGTCACAAGTCTGGACAGTTCCATTGTTTCCAACACCCCCTCGACGGGTCGCAGTGTTGAGGAAACTTGGTTTTGACTAAGATGTCCCACAGCGATCTGCCGCTGAGCCATACAAACATCGGCGGTAATTGTGGGGAGATTTGCCAGGCTGGGTGTTCCCTGTAGGTGCTCCTAAGCCAGTCCCATAAGGTGAGCAATTCTTGGCGAAAAGCTCCTGCTACACCTACAAAAATAGAGAAGCAGCTCCAATCATTCGTGTTTTGTGCCCGTGTTCTGTTAAGGAGGTCTTGTCTGGATTTTTGGGGTTAGTTTATGCGGAATAAAGTATCTCCTTTGGGTAGCCTCTGTTCGTGAAATGAGTCCACAAGTCTTCCAAGGCTTCCTGAAGTTTGTCGTTACTGATGATGAGCCACTTTGTACGTATACCCAAGGAGTAGGGTAGCAATTTCTTGAGCGATAGGGGGTGACTGTGAGAAATGAAGTAATGAGTGTAGATTTGTTGGCTCGTAGTAGATAGTCTGTAGGCTTCTACTCTGTTCTTCGATATAAACTCTGGTGTCCAGGAAGGAAAGTGGATTCATCCATTTTTAGGGGAAATTTCAAATCTTCGTGTAGCGTATTAGCCCAGTTGAAGAAACTACCAAGTTCCATTTCCTGTCGCCCTCCAATCATCAATATCATCTATGTAACGTAATTAGATGATTAGATCTCTGGTCTATCTGCATCCTGCTCGATTCCAGCACTATGTGGACAAAAATCTCTGCAATGGCCACACAACTGGATGCTGCTATAGCTGTACCCTTAAAATTTGTCGAAAAGTTATGTAATCAAAGGTTAGGAGGGCATCCCTCATCACATGCAGGATGGTTTCCTTCAGGAGTTCCTGGGTCAGGGGACCTGAAGACGCCTGCTTGTCTGAGGTCCTGCTTGATCCTTTGTTCCTCAATAAATTCTGCTACTGTCCTGGCTGCTGCTCTCTGGGGTGTGCTAGAGTAAGCCTCACGAACAAAATCCGCTACTCTGAAAGAATCCGGTTTTCAGGATGACACAGAAGGCAAAAGCTTTCAAAAACACCAATGAAGACGAAACTGATGCTTTGGAAAATGAGGAAGGTGGAACAATGACTAAAAGATCCCAGGAAGAAGTTGTGACTGGCGGAGAAGACCCCAGGAAGAAGTTGTGACTGGTGGAGAAGACCCCAGGAAGAAGTCGTGACTGGTGGAGAAGACCCCAGGAAGAAGCTGCTACTAGACAAAGCGGCCAGTTAGGCGCAAGAGTCGACCCTCAATCACCGGAGGAGAAAGTCTGCACACAGTTCAATGTCAGCACTCTAAAGAAAGCTGCTTTCACACTAATCAGAGCAAGAGTTATACCCGGAAATAATGTTGGAATGTACCTGCCTCATCACCATGTGAGGCGGTTTAGAAAGTGAGAGTGAATGAGTGCGAAAGATTAACCCCAATGAGGGTTGCCCGTGTAACCGGACACGGGTGCTGACGACCCGACTGTTCACTGTAACTGGCTGCAACCCGTCCTTCGGCTATGTTCATTCCATCCGGCCGCCGACCCTAAAGACATATTCATCCATCCTGACATGCAGCTCATTCAAAATAGGAAGTTTCTCAAATACAAATATTATTATTATATATTAGCATATTGTGCATGTTTAGACATACTGTTGGTTAGGTGTTTAGGTTCTGTTGGCGACTATTTGTAGCACGAGGGTGAAGCAACTCGAGAATCGCCAGTTGCTATTCGAACAGAGGTCGTCCTGCTCGTCGTCGGGGAAGCGCTGTTCATAAACCAGTCCGTCCTCCAAACAAAGACCCAAAAGTGATTCCATACACCCGCCAAACCCCCTGTTTATGAATGAAAAACGGTTTACACACGACTCTCAACTGTTGACGTTCGAACACTTCCAGAACAAGTGCGTCACTGACGAATTCTGTTCGAACCACAACGCTGTGGATGCTTCACCCACGTACTACAAATACAAATAATCGCCAAGAGAACCTAAACACCTTTAGGTTAACCTTTAGGTTAGGTTAGAACCTAACCTATATATGCACAATATGCTATTATAATAATTTATATTTGAAAAGTTCCCGTTTTGAATGAACAGCATGTAAAAGTTTATGAATGCGTCTGTAGGGTCAACTGCAGGATGGAATGGACTCGAGTCGTGGAGAGGTTGTATAAAAAGGGGGGGGGGGGATACATGGAATACATGGAGTGATCATTGGCCTATAATGACGAGGACGGGCTGGTGGCTGTAAAACCAGCTCCGTGTCCATACATGGCCACCCGCAGCCCGCCAAGACCAGATTAGTTTGGGAAGCACAGGACTAACAAGCCAATAGTACCATCCACTGCCATCCACGCCCAGGACCAGGCGCTGGGTCCTGGCTTGATTGACGAGAATGACTATTGTGTAGTAACACTGTGACGAGAGGCCAACACTGCTTGATACCCTGCTGGATGGGATTCTGGGAGTTGGGAGCTGGCTACTCCCCAAGCCCGGCCCGAGGCCAGGCTTGACTTGTGAGTTTGGTCCACCAGGCTGTTGCTTGGAGCGGCCCGCAGGCCCACATACCCTGCGGTGACCGGAGAACCGGTGACCACCACCGGTGACAACCACACTGCCGCTTATCGTCTAAGATTATCTTGAGATGATTTCGGGGCTTAGGGTCCCCCCGGTCCTCGACCAGGCCTTTTTGTTACACACCCCCAGGAAGCAGCCCGTAGCAGCTATCTAACTACCAGGTACCTATTTACTGCTAGGTGAACAGGAGCATCAGGGTGAACGAAACTCTGCCCATTTGTTTCCGCCGGCGCCGGGAATCGAACCCTAGTCCACATGACTACGGATCCATCGTGCTGGCCACTCAGCCACCAGCGCCCCGGGGATCGAACCCGGAACCTCAGGACTACGAATCCCGAGCGTCGTCCACTCAGCTGTCAGGCCCACGTCATGGCGACAAATAGGGCGTTGGGAAATTATTAGCAGGAGTAGGATCTAAAACCTGTACCGGCATTACAATTATAACGTCACACCTCGCCCATACCATATATAAAAATCAACAAAAATAAAAGTAAAATCTTTGTGGTTAGATCAGGTTTGGTTACGTTTAAAAATAGCGATGACGTGGAGCGCCCGTATTGTTGACAGGTCTTACACCTTACTCCGGCGAGCCATAGTGGAGTCCAGACACACCTGTGGAGGTGACTCCGACGTCGGCCAGGGGAGGGGGGGAGCAGACGTCGGCCAGGGGGGGGGGAGCAGACGTCGGCCAGGGGGAGGGAGCAGACGTCGGCCAGGGGGGGGGGAGCAGACGTGGGCCAGGCGGGGGGGGGGGAGCAGACGTCGTCAAGGGAGGGGAGGGGGGGAGCAGACGTCGTCAAGGGAGGGGAGGGGGGGAGCAGACGCCGCACAAGCAAGCATGTGCACGATCCAGACCGTAATTACCATCAGCCAAATGCCGCTGTCGTCACACGGATGACACCGGTAGTATCACTTGCTACACAAACACAGCCAGCTAACTGTGGCTGTGGCTGGAGCACACTAAACTATGGAGAGGGGCGCTAGTGTACACACACACTCCGCTACACAAATGTAGATATATGATAAGAGCCCAGTAGCCTCAGGAATCTGTACACCAATTGATTGGCGACAG
Source organism: Procambarus virginalis (assembly GCA_020271785.1). NCBI lineage: Eukaryota > Metazoa > Arthropoda > Malacostraca > Decapoda > Cambaridae > Procambarus > Procambarus virginalis. The sequence goes on from WNGS01156095.1 coordinate 10,047, forward strand.
TTGAGGGGCGGGACCAAAGAGCCAAAGCTCAACCCCCGCAAGGACAACTAGGTGAGTACAAGGGGCCTTTGTTTATTCACCTAGTTCAGCTTGCGGGGGTTGAGCTCTGCTCTTTCGGCCCGCCTATCAATTCCCCCCCCCCCCCCCCCAAACCACACAGTTCTATTTTGTGTATACACGAATGAATTAATATAATTTTGTTGTAAAATTACGAATTTTACAACAAAATTATGAAACAGGGGCATCAGAGTGAAAGAAACTCTGCCCATCTGTTTCCGCCGGCGCCGGGAATCGAACCCTAGTCCACATGACTACGGATCCATCGTGCTGGCCACTCAGCCACCAGCGCCCTACACACCGCTACACAAGGGGCGCTAGTGTAAAAACACACACACACACACACACACACACACACACACACACACACACACACACACACACACACACACACACACACACACACACACACACACACACACACACACACCGCTACACAAATACGCCCACTTGACTGCCACTGACACACCCACACAACACTACGTCACTTCCTCTTCCCGGATACCACATGAAAGGCAACTGTTCTGCATATCAATACAGCCGGAAGAGCCCCACTTACTGTGTGTGTGTGCCACATACACCGCGCGCTGGCCAATATCCAAACACAGCTCCATACAAAGGCGCCTAGTCATGTACGTCAGCATTTCAAAACACGCTCACCCGTGCAAAACTAGCAGCTCTGGAGAACATTCGTAATTAAAATCAAATTCATAATTTTACAACAAAATTATATTAATTCATTAGTGAATACACAAAATAGAACTGGCCGGGGCGAATCACGTGAAGGAGTGTGGAGTGAAGTCAAACAACGAGGGCCAGTTTCTCCCAGAGTAACCCAGCCGAGATAACACTATACTCTATACTAGATCAACTATAGGTAAATCCTTCTATCTATTTTGTGGTGGGCCCAACATTGTGAGGGGCGCCATCATCATCATCTTGAGGAGAGGATACTAAAGCCGCAAGTATTTCTGAGGCCAGGCCAGGGCAGGGCAGGGCAGGGCAGGGCAGGGCAGGGCAGGGCAGGGCAGGGCAGGGCAGGGCAGGGCAGGGCAGGGCAGGGGTCTAACCAGCAGTCGCCAATCAAGACTAATGAATGAAATGTATTCGTACATGATCCTACATTCTATAACTACAATAATAGCAAGATGCACTAAATGTAGCAGTACCGTTTAAGGGGAGAAATATTAGCTTTGAGACTTGTGGGGGGACGGGTGATGAACGACTCTCACCCAGTGTAAGATGGTGTGTTGTAGCAGTTAAAGGAGTGCGCGCGCCACCAACACTGTTGCATCTTCCACGGAAGGCAACCACAATCTAAATGGGGAGTGTAAAGGGTGTAGGTGTTCCAGTGTTCCATACTCTGACACACCCTCACCACAGAGGGCCCATGTGGCGAGGAAGAGCACAATTAAACAGCTATTCACACTACACAATCCCGTTCGTCATCACCACACCAGGGTCCTGTTGATCAGCACCACCACCAGCAACTTCTACATCACTGCATTGCAATACAAAAAACATCCTTCGCATTTTCCAAGTATTTTAAGGTTTTCTAAGTATTTAAGATGTTCAAAATTTGGATTTAAATTATTCACGTCCGTAAAATGATTCACTTTTTAAATAGTTTCTCAGGGCAGTCCATGTCTCGCCCGAGGAAGGTGTCGTCGGGGCACAGAGGAGTGCCGCGAGAGGGGTGACACTGGTGATGCTACCTCCAGAGCGCGAGGGTGAGGAGCCAGAGTGCCAGCAGCAGCTAGGGGCCCTGGGATCATCACACACCGGCGGCAGCTCACTCACTGACTGCCTGACGCCCCACCACCAGCTCCGCCCACCATAACCCGCACTGGAACCTTCCCCTCCCCGAGCCCCGCCCCCTCTAACCCTAACCTTGCCACCAGCTACATAACTTGCAGTGTTTACACCGTGTTCTTCACTTGCTAAGATACTTTCACGTCAATGACTTGCCACACTCCCAGGTGATGGAGTACACTATCTGCCTCACAGATAACAATAATGGCCATACTCCCCGCACCACCAACCTCCACCAAATCGCCAACATGAAGACCTACACTTACATCTACGACTAAACCATAGCAGTATATAATATGAATGGTTCTAGTTAGCGATGAAGTCGCTAGTTATTTTAAACATATATTGTTAAGAGAATACATTACCTGTCGTCGGTTTCAAGAGTACTGTAATTCAACTCCGGCCTGGGTCCCTCCAGGCTTGTCTGGTCAAGGCTTGGTCGGTATACACAAGTTCATTGCTGGTCAAGGCCCTGGATTTCAGACAGGTGAACAAGTAGTTTGTATTTTGTGCTATACCTGCTTTATGGGGTTCTGGGAGTCTACTGCCCAAGCCCGGCCTGAGATCAGGCTTTACTTGCGATACTATGGTCCAACAGGCTGTTGCTTGAAGCGGCCCGCAGGCCCATATATCCACCACAGCCCGGTTGGTCCGGCACTATCTCTTGTATGGCTTTGTTCTAATTGCATTTCTCAAGTCTGGTATGATCGCTGTATCTTCATTTCTTCCACCTCCATGTTCACATTACTTTTATTTTGCGAGACTTTCGTGCTTCTTGGACCATTTCTGGCACTATTTTCTTTCCTCTATCGTGTCTCGTGTTCAAGTTAGTTAATCTTCCGCAAAGAAACAGATTTTAAGCAGATTGTGTAAGTTTCGACAGTAGATTGTCCTATTCCTTGTGGTTGAGTTGTGGCAGCTCTGGACCGCTTTCCCCGAGATGTTTGTTAGTTCTTTGTTTGTTTGTCCCAGTCAATCCTTTTACTCCTTAAATTGTATTTACTAAACAGCTATTCCTGTTTATTATGTCAACGATAAAAAACCGATTGGAGCAATGCGGGGATACGAACCCTGGAGCAATTTTTTTTGTTTTGGCAATGCGGGGATACGAACCCTCGAGCAGAGTACTTCCAGACCGCGTTCCAGACCCCCCCCCCAACTCTCTAGTGGTCCAGCACCTGACCCCCCCCCCCCTCGTGGTCCAGTGGGTAAGGTGGGCAGCTTGGGAGTCTCCAGGTCAAGGGTTGGAACCCTCTCGTTACTGCAACTGATTTTCTTTAGGAGGCATCACGTGTGTGAGTGTGGACAGCTGCGAGTGTAGTTCGAGAAGCCAGTATATGGGACAAAGGTGTTGCCCGTTATTTCTTCAGATTTCGAGCAGTGGCAGCATGTAGGACTACAACCCTTCTTACGTTATTGTAACCAACGTTACAAACGCAGTCTATTAAGTAACGGCATAATGGTTTTAAATGTCAAAACCGTACGTGGTGAGAATCTTAGAGGAAACCTAGGAATGTGTAGCCAAGGCAGGAGGAGCAAAGTCAGGGGCAGGATACATCACAGAGCTCATTCACGCCTCTACATTATTACTAACACTCATCACCAACCTCTCCCCCACAGTTACTCAACTTCCTCTCACACACCTCTTTTATCACCCTTCCCCTCCATACTTGTCTAGTTGAATTACTGCAGAGAGGAGGGCGGAGGGAATGATCAGAGACACAGAAAGAGAACAGAGAGAGAGAGAGAGAGAGAGACATCTGGCCAGAGGTGCTTGATGAGCAGCTTCGCCGTGTTCAGGGGCTCAGCCCCCCCGGACAGTGGAGAGGGCTGAGCCTCCTGGCCCATGACTGCCGTGATCTCCCTGCCCGTCTCGCCCCACGCTCCCTCGGGAATCCGCCCCCTTCCTTCATTCCACCTCTTCCTCACTCACTTATGTACACAGTGTGTATGTACACAGTGTGTATGTACACACATACCTGCTTCCTCTTACCTGTGATACCTGCACTTCTTGCTACCCATTGTGCTCTACCGTGTGTGTCCCTCCGTCCGTCACCCCATACCTCCCTCAACTGCTCTTCAGGTCTTGACAAGGAACTACCGTTTGCTGTGAATTCACCAAGTTGTGCTTTGCTGGGGGGGGGGGAGGGATTGAGCTCTTTCCGCCGCCTCTCACTGTCAATCAATCGACTGATAGTCTCCCCTTTCCCCCAGAAAGTAGCC
>WNGS01156098.1:0-13004 GCA_020271785.1 Procambarus virginalis
ACCATACAGCAGTTTAGTTAGTTTAGTTCATTTATTATGCACCCCATACCCATCTTTGTGGGCGGTAGTGGAAAGGGTTAGAGGCACATAATGGGCTCAGGGACTGAACACCCACAATTCATTTAGCTAAGCACGTTACGAATCTTGATGAGCTAGTTACAAAATTCAATATAAGTCGTCACATCACATCACATCAACAATGGGTTCGAGATCGACCCTCAAGTACAGGTTTCTAAATTAAGCAACTGACATATGTGGAGAGCTAGTGTCACAAATTATATGTTTGTCCTGCACACCGCCTCCCTATCCAGTGGGCAGCGGTGGATAGGTTACAAATCACTCAGTTACTACCTACAGTTAGTTAGCAAACTGGGGATATTTGGCTAAAATTTCTGGTAGCCGATCATTTTGAATGAAATATTTACACATCGCTGGAACATTGTTATAGAATTAACTCTAAATTCACGTATCTTTCGCACTCCATCCAATAGTGACGGAGGGTGTGCGAATAATTTGTGAAGTTACATTTGGTCAGGTCTACATGGCAGATAATGAGAATTCCCAGAAGATACTTGTAACCGAGTCTAAGTCCGAGAGCAGCAGTACACATCTAGAACGTCTCTGATCTTATTATGGATGATCCATAGATGTGTGGCTCCCTCTTGCATGATAGTATGATGATAGATGGAATACTGGTGTCAATTTCACTTAGCCTCAGATATCTACAAGACTTGTTGAGTTCTCGGTATGTACTGCTGCTCTCAGATTGCACATTGACAATCCAAGGTTACACTCAACGGCTCCTTTAAAGCGATCTTTGGCTAACTTATCAGAGCTCTATCATGCATTCGGAGGCCAACATGAGGATGGAGACCACATGAAATGGACTCTGTTACCATCCTTAAGTAATTTTGTTGTATTTGTGTCTAGCTTCGGACACGAGCATGTTACAGTTTATGTCTTAAAGAGTTGAGAGCATTTAAGGATGATAAGGAGTCACTTAAAAATTAATGTATCAAGTTTGGAGACTTGTACACATTTAGTGCAAGGATCAGGCAAATAGGTTCGGTCTGAAGGGTAGAGGCCCAATTGTTTATACGGACTCCCCCTCAAAGTACAAGCCATCCCCATTGTCAGGACAACTGCACTTCCAGCTGCACCCGGGGCGGTGTAGGGAACCATCAATGTATATGATTTGAGAGAGAGAATGCTCTGTGGGACAGAGCATAAATTGGCTTTATAGCGCTTGAGCTTTGCCTCAAGATGAAGTTGGGCTGATCTCTAATTTGCTTCTTGGGTGGAAAGGGAGGGATTAAAAACTGGAAAGGGTGTAACCACCCTCGGTGCAGGAAAGTGCCGTGTTGTTTCTCTTGGTATCAAATCATGAACCCCATACATTCTGAGTTTGAGTTCCAGTTTTGTTATCCATTTGGAACAATGGCTGATCTTCAAAAAGAAATTCTGGGGGCTTCTGTGCTAAGGATTAGGATGAGTTAGCCTAAGCTTTTATACCAATTTGACAGGTTAATTTCAGTAACACGATCAACAACGCTCAGGAATATAAGTTCCTTTCTCATATTAAGTATCTTTGTGGTACGACGGGCACCCAAGCGATTATCCTCTAGGGCTTCGTTGCGCAATTTTTCAAGCCCCTCCAAGCTTTTTCAGGCATCAAAACAGCAAGCAGGGTGCAGCATAATCCACTAAAGATCTGATGTATGCAAGGTACATCATTTTGACAATTGACAGATTGGCAGCACATATAAGAAGACAGCAATGGTCACCATAATAAAGATGTTCGGATTGGGTACCATAAAGATGGAGATTGGGTAGCATAGATCAGTGCAATTTTAAAGCAAAGGGTAAGAAACTATGAAAATGAAATTAGTATCTTTTAGTATTGTTTTTTGAATAGACGTAAAAGTTGGACATGCTTTTCAATTCAATAGGGAGTGAGTTCCATAGACTAGTCCCTTATTTGCATAAGAGTGTTTACACAGATTAAGTTTGACTCTGGGGATATCAAAGAGATATTTATTTCTGGTGTGGTGATAATGGTCCTATTACATCTATCCAGGAAGAGTTTCAGAGCAGGATTTGCATTTAAGAACAGGGTTTTGTAAATGTAGTTGACACAAGAGAATTGTGGAGGGAGTTAATATTTAGCATGTTTAGGAGTTAAACAAGGGAGCTGAGTGCTGTCTGAAAGCAGAATTGTTATTATTCTGATAGCAAATTTTTCCTGGGTGATGATGGACTTGAGGTGGTTGCAGTGGTTGAACCCCTATGCACAGATACCATAATTGAGATAGGGATAGATTAGTGCATAATATAGAGAGATGAGAGCAGAGTAAGGTACATAATACCTGATTTTGAGAGTATACCAACTGTTTTAGACACTTTCTTAGTTATGTGTTGAATGTGGGTACTGAAGTTGAGTCTCTTGTCTAGGAATAGGCCAAGAAACTTTTCATCATTTTTATTGCTAATGTTTACATTGTCTATCTGAAGCTGAATTGCATTTGTAGATTTGCTTCCAAATAAGATGTAGTAGGTCTTTTCTATGTTAAGTGTTAGTTTGTTGGTTGACATCCATAAGTGGACTTTTTTTAGTTCATTATTAACATTATTTAGTGTATGTGGGTTGGTGTTAGAGTAGCTGAGGGTAGTATCATCAGCATCATAAGAAAGGAATACATCTCAAAGGGATAGAGTAGCTTAGGCTATTTCTACCCCCCCCCCCTCTACTTCAAGTCCCTCAAGGGGCGCACAGATTCAGTGAGTATAAATAGACAAATAACATTACAAGAATCCCATTTAACATTGCAGGTTAATATAGTAAGCACAGCATATAACTGTTACACTCTTGGGGCAAACTTCTTGTAGCTCCTAAGTATACTGTCTATCATACCATTATCACACATCCAAACAATTTGATGTGGTACACTATTTATTCCTTATTTCTATAGTTTTCAATAAGTTGACACTCTAATACATAATGTTCTAAGGTGTGGGCGTGCGGCATACTACATAATTTACACTCCTTATCTTCTTCACTGACATCAACACCGTATTGCCAGATATATTTGTATCCTAATCTTAATCTCATGTAAATTGAATCCTTCCAAGTAGACTTTCCTCTCCCGTAGGTGAAGGACGAATTTGTATTTATTATTGAATAATTCTTAAGTGTGTTACTACTGTCCACCATTGCCATTCTCTTTATCATTTCTTCACCCTCTTGGATCATCTTGATTCTTGTTTTTATTTATTTCAAGGTTAACTGACATACAACATCAACAAAAGTTTTTTCTCTTCGCTATCTCATCAACTACCTCATTCAACAGTATTCCCACATGTGAAGGGATCCACATGAATCTTACTTTATACCCAGTTTTTTCTAATTTCTTAACATTCTCTCTACACTCTATCACAATATTCTGATATACTGGGCGTCTGCTATTTAAAGACTCTAACGCTCCTCTGCTGTCAATAAAGAAGCAAGCATTTTTACCACATTTGACTACTTCCTGTAATCCTACTAAAACTCCTTGGAGTTCAGCCTGCGTTGAAGGGACATTGTCAGTTAAGCGGCGTCCAATAACAGTATCTACAGTGCCGATGTCAGTGTACTCCCTGATCAAGACTCCACATCCTGCCTTTCCATCCCTAGCTACTGACCCATCACAATATACATGTAGAGTGTTTTCTGTAGGCAGTTTTCTAATTATACAATCATATGTCGCCCTCAGCTCTCCTATTTCATACATACTTTTTTTCTTTTGCAAGGGAGTAATTACTACATCTACATTACAATCCTCCCATGGTGGTGTGAATTTTCTCTTGGGCACAGCAATACACTCTGTAATAACATCATACTTTATAACATTAGAACATAAGTTATTCATATATACTCTCTTCTTCATCATACATTGTTCATTACTTCCCACCTTTTGAACCGAGAGGATTAATTCATTAGCTCCCCCACCTCTCATTAATCTAATGGCAGAGGCTACATTTATCTCTGAAATTCTATCCCCAATACTCTGCAGATTCAACTCCATCCTCATTATCTCAATCATAGCATTTCTTGGGCATCCTAAGATAATTCTCATGGCTTCATTTTGTACCTTCTCCTACTTGCCCATCCTACCTTTACCAAAACAAAAAATGAGAGGTGCAGCATAATCAATAAGAGATCTTACAGTACTCAAGTATATCATTCGTAGCACAGGGACTCCCACTCCCTTTCCACAGCATGCCAAGGCCTTCAGAGGTTGTAATCTCTTCCGACATTGACCCAACAGTCTGTTCATCTCAGCTTCCAAACTCTCATGACTCCTGATCTCCTGAATGAAGAATGTTCATTCTTCCTGACGACAGGAAGAAATGGCCACTGCCTTTTGAACGAAAGGCGGTGGAATTTCTGATGGGGAAGGAAGACAATTGTGCACCGCGTTCCGCAAGGCGCGGTGCGGACAGTCTGGGTGGCATAAATAGTGCGGAATGGGAGGTTTCTCTCTCACTCCGCTCCCGTCACCGTCCGCGACTCAAGAAGCGCCGGTCGTGATCACGACCGTGTCCGGTCGTGATGGTCAAGCGGATTAAGGCGCCCTGTAGTTACCAGTTGCTTTGCTCCTGGGAGTATGGGTTCGAGTCACTTCTGGGGTGTGAGTTTTCAGTTGTATCTAGTCCTGGGGACCATTCAGGCTTGTTTGCATTTGTGTTCCTCACGTGTTGCCCCAAAAAATGAGGTGATTTGATAAAATGCTATGCCCAAGATAACCATCCAGGTGCCGGCGGGGAAGTGGTTCATATAGCTCAGGCTATCACTTCCTTAAAAAAAAAATATTAACAGTTGTTTGCCTGGCTCATGTAGCCCAGCGTGTTCGTCCCAGACGTTTGTCTGGCTGGTGTAGCCCATCTCGTTCTTCCCAGACAAACGTCTGGCTGGTGTAGCCCAGCTTGTTCGCCCCAGACGTTTGTCTGGCTGGTGTAGCCCAGCTCGTTCGCCCCGGATATTTGGCTGGTGTAGCCCAGCTCGTTCGTCCCAGACGTTTGTCTGGCTGGTGTAGCCCAGCTCGTTCGTCCCAGACGTTTTGTCTGGCTGGTGTAGCCCAGCTCGTTCGCCCCAGATGTTTGTCTGGCTGGTGTAGCCCAGCTCGTTCGTCCCAGACGTTTGTCTGGCTGGTGTAGCCCAGCTCGTTCGTCCCAGACGTTTGTCTGGCTGGTGTAGCCCAGCTCGTTCGTCCCAGATGTTTGTCTGGCTGGTGTAGCCCAGCTCGCTCGTCCCAGACGTTTGTCTGGCTGGTGTAGCCCAGCTCGCTCGTCCCAGACGTTTGTCTGGCTGGTGTAGCCCAGCTCGTTCGTCCCAGACGTTTGTCTGGCTGGTGTAGCCCAGCTCGTTCGTCCCAGACGTTTGTCTGGCTGGTGTAGCCCAGCTCGCTCGTCCCAGACGTTTGTCTGGCTGGTGTAGCCCAGCTCGCTCGTCCCAGACGTTTGTCTGGCTGGTGTAACTCTCAGTAACTCACCAGGTAATGTACTGCCACTCTCAGTAACTCACCAGGTAATGTACTGCCACTCTCAGTAACTCACCAGGCAATGTACTGCCACTCTCAGTAACTCACCAGGTAATGTACTGGCACTCTCAGTAACTCACCAGGTAATGTACTGCCACTCTCAGTAACTCACCAGGTAATGTACTGCCACTCTCAGTAACTCACCAGGCAATGTACTGCCACTCTCAGTAACTCACCAGGTAATGTACTGCCACTCTCAGTAACTCACCAGGCAATGTACTGCCACTCTCAGTAACTCACCAGGTAATGTACTGCCACTCTCAGTAACTCACCAGGCAATGTACTGCCACTCTCAGTAACTCACCAGGTAATATCATGGCACTCTCTTTAACTCACCAGATAATGTACTGACACTCAGTAACTCACCAGGTAATGTACTGGCACTCTCAGTAACTCACCAGGTAATGTACTGGCACTCAGTAACTCACCAGGTAATGTACTGGCACTCTCAGTAACTCACCAGGTAATGTACTGGCACTCTCAGTAACTCACCAGGTAATGTACTGGCACTCTCAGTAACTCACCAGGTAATGTACTGGCACTCTCAGTAACTCACCAGGTAATGTACTGGCACTCTCAGTAACTCACCAGGTAATGTACTGGCACTCTCAGTAACTCACCAGGTAATGTACTGGCACTCTCAGTAACTCACCAGGTAATGTACTGGCACTCAGTAACTCACCAGGTAATGTACTGGCACTCTGCTGGTGTAGCCCAGCTCGTTCGTCCCAGACGTTTGTCTGGCTGGTGTAGCCCAGCTCGCTTGTCCCAGACGTTTGTCTGGCTGGTGTAGCCCAGCTCGTTCGTCACAGATGCTTGTCTGGCTGGTGTAGCCCAGCTCGCTTGTCCCAGACGTTTGTCTGGCTGGTGTAGCCCAGCTCGCTTGTCCCAGACGTTTGTCTGGCTGGTGTAGCCCAGCTCGCTCGTCCCAGACGTTTGTCTGGCTGATGTAGCCCAGCTCGTTCGTCACAGCTGCTTGTCTGGCTGGCTCAGCCCCGCTTGTTCGTCACAGACTTTTGTCTTTTGTTGCACTTTTGAGAATATTATTGCTTTAGGCTAGCCATTCTCCCTTGTTTATTACTGTTTATTAGCCATTCCATCCCTTGAACTTTTCAGTTTACTCTATCCAAACCATATCATGCACTATTACTATTTAACCTACCATCCTAGAAAGGAGATAGATCACTTGCGTCTAACTATCGACCAATTAGCCTAACGTCTATTGTGGGAAAGTTACTCGAATCTATAATAGCAAATAAAATTCGTCTTCATCTTGAAAAACATAAATTAATAATTGAGTCGCAACATGGTTTTATAAATGGCCGTTCATGTTTAACAAATTTGTTATCTTTTTATTCTAGCATAGTTGAGGCAGTTGATAGTGGTAAGGATTGTGATGTTGTATACCTTGACTTTAGCAAAGCTTTCGATACAGTGCCACATGAAAGACTGATTAAAAAGATAGAGGCTCATGGTGTTGGGGGTGCTATATTAAGCTGGATTAGGGCATGGCTATATCAAAGGAAACAGAGAGTTAGTATAAATGGAGTCAAGTCAGAGTGGGAAATGTTGTAAGTGAGTGCCTCAAGGCTCTGTCTTGGGACCTCTGTTGTTTATAATATATATAAATGATTTAGATTCAGGTTTGAGTAGCAACATTTGCAAATTTGCCGATGATACGAAAATCGGTAGGGAAATTAATTCGGAGGAGGACTCACTATCACTTCAAGTTGATCTAGATAGGGTTTTGAAATGGTCAAAGGACTGGCAGATGCAGTTTAATGCTGACAAATGTAAAGTTCTGAGGCTAGGTAATGATGATAGAGTTACAAGATACGAGCTAGATGGTGTTGAGATTGCGAAGTCGGATTGCGAAAGGGATCTGGGAGTTATAATTAGTAAGAATTTAAAACAAAAGGATCAATGCATAAATGTTCGTAATAAGGCAAATCGGACACTCGGATTTATTAATCGCAGCGTAAGTAACAAGACACCTGGTGTGGTTCTCAAGCTATATCTTGCTCTGGTTAGGCCCCATTTAGATTATGCAGTTCAGTTTTGGTCGCCATATTATAGAATGGATATAAATTCACTTGAACGTGTCCAGCGTAGGATGACTAAGTTAATTCCCCAAATTAGAAATCTTTCATATGAAGAAAGATTAACAAAGCTTAATTTGCATTCACTGGAAAGGCGAAGAGTTAGGGGTGACATGATAGAGGTTTACAAGTGGATGAATGGACATAACAAAGGGGATATTAATAGGGTATTGAAAGTATCAACACAGGACAGAACGCGAAACAATGGGTATAAATTGGATAAGTTTAGATTTAGGAAAGACTTGGGTAAATACTGGTTCAGTAACAGGGTTGTTGATTTGTGGAACCAATTGCCGCGTAACATTGTGGAGGTGGGGTCCCTCGATTGTTTTAAGCATGGGTTGGACATATATATGAGTGGGATTGGGTGGTTATAAATAGGAGCTGCCTCGTATGGGCCAATAGGCCTTCTGCAGTTACCTTTGTTCTTATGTTCTTATCCTATCCCTTGATTAATCCCGATTTAAGCAACAAATCTTCCCATGTTTATCACTATTCTTTCGTTTGTTCATCTTATATCAAGTACATTATATTACGGTCTTATTCTATTATTAGAATATATTATTCCCCTCCCGTTCTCACTGTTCTGTTCTACTCCTACAGGGTAGGCGCAGGACGTAGAGCGGTCTGTCGGCTTGGGTGGGCTACGACATGTTATCAATTATTTAAGTTTTCCTAAATTAATTTATTACATTGTTCAGCTTTCAGTTATGCCCTGTATTTACTTACTAATCCAGTTGCAGAGTTAAAGCAGTGTCCATTGCTGTGGGATACGCAGTTAATTTGTTTCACTTTTGAGACTATTATTGTTTTAATCTAGACCAACTATTCCATGGATAAGTACTGTTTTAATTATCCATTCTATCCCATGGACATTAGTTTTAATCTATCCAAACTATACCTTGCATATATTACTGTTTAACCTACCCATCCTATACCTTGTATAGTCCTGCTTTAATCTACCCAAGTTATCCATGATTATCACTGTTTACTCTTTATTTGTTCAGCTTAAATTTACTTAAGCAATACGTATTTACTTAATAATACTGTTGCAGTGTTAAAGCAGTGTCCATTTCTAGTGGGATACTCAAATAATTTGCTTTTCACTTTCGAGATTAATTGTTTGAATTCTTCCAAACTATACCACGATTAATACTGTCTTAATATAATCAAACTATACAATGAATAATACGGTCTTAATATAACCAAACTAACATGAATAATACTGTTCAATCTTACATGAATATTACTCTCTTAATCTATTTAACTGACAGCTTTATTACATTGGTTTTATTACGATAGCTTTGGCTATCTGTCCGGTATTTTCACTCACTATGGTCAATTAACTTTACCTTTGCTTTTGTCTACTGGTGTATGTGACGGTTGCTGGTGCGGCAGCTGGGTTTCCCTGCCTGCTTTTTCCTGTTAGTCCTACCGATGCTTACTTTTTCATTTTCCGCAGTGGCGAGAAGCCGGATCACGCAGCAACTGCAACACGGAAGAGGGCTCGGGCGGCGGCGTGCGAGGACAACAGCGCAGTGGTGTGAGGACGCAGCCGGCCTGGGCCAGGACGAAACCCGCCCGTTTCGCCTCCCCCTCCTCGGGGGCCTCCTCGGGGGGCTCTGATGTGGACGGCGACTACATTCCCAGAGGCCCCCTGCCGGCAAAGCGGCGGGTGGCACAGCGACGCAGCCTCCACCCCCTTTCGGCAGACGATTGGACGACGCTTCAGGCGCCCATCGCGCAGGCTCGGATGCCCTCTCATGACACAAGCCTTCTGGGCATGGGGACCACCGAGGCCGACCCTGCCACGGCTGCTACAGCCGCCCCCCCCCTTCCCCAACCGTCGACCAAGGGCCAGGGGGCATAAGTCGAGGAGACGTGCGAGCTCCTCCAGTCAGTCCTCCTTTCCTTCCCAGTTCGCGTCTGCATAGTTGCTCTGCCCCTTGGGGTTTTTCCCTCGCGGCCAGCGGGCACTCGCCCTTCGGGGGGGGTCCGGCCTGCTGGCCCCTGCGGGGTGGGGGTGCAGCGCCCGTCCCCAATCTGTTCCGCTGTCCGCAGCTACTACTTTGACTTTACTGCCATTCTACTAGTAAGCCCTACCTTAAGTCGGCCTCTGGCCTGGGGTTATTTAGGAAATTCTTTCTCCTTATTCCTTGGCGGCTCGGCCTCTGGCCTGGGGTTATTTTCTTCTCCAAATTCATATCAGGCTTTCCCAGTCAAAATGTAATTTTCTGCCGCCTGTTTATTTCCAGCTAGGGTTTCCATTATGTTATGTTGTTCACTTATGGTGTCCTGACTGTTATACTTAGATTTGTTACATTCGCCTCACTGCTAATTCTAGACAATAGGCCATTAGTTTTCTGCAGAGTTTGTTACTAGGCTACAAGATTACTTTTATTTTACAGCGGGTGTACATTTTAAGTTGTTTCGTGTACTTTGAGTTAGCCACGGCTATGTTGTACATTTGTTAAGACCTACTTAGAAGCCTGTCTTACTCTGCAGAATTATTTATACTGTATTAATAAATTTACGCCCCATACTGTTTGTGTCTTCCTTCCCCTGATCAGAAATGTTCATTCTTCCTGACGACAAACTATTCACAAATGTACTACCTACTTTGATGCATCAAAACCAGGGGAATACTTATGTGAGCGTATCAAATACTGAGGTCTGCCGAAATTCGCGTCTGCCAGTCCCAATGTTCACTGCTGTGCACACTTAATTACGAGTCCTGGCTCCAATCGTTGACGCGTTATTAACTGACGAGGCACTAGAGAACACATGGATAAGTAATTGACACTTGTTAACTGGGTATCAACGTAATTCTTGTCGATAAGAATTCCCAGACGCCACCATGTGTCTCGTCAACGCTGCCTCGTGACCAAGTCTCTCTCCCTAATGGCGTCGCCGCCTTCTCCCTCCCCGTTCTCGCATTCACCACGGAAATTATTAAACACGAATTATTCTTTTCCATGCAATTATGGATGAAATGCGATAATATGAACTGGGTTGGAATTATAGGGATTTAATAATTATCATATTCTCGATAAATGATCTCTAGCGAGAAATGGAGATGATATTTATACTTCTCCAGAGCATTCGATCGTAACAGAATAAAAACTGTTACTCAATAATTTCAATTAATAACTCTCGATTTACATGATCAGGAGTCATATTATCAGCAATAGGCTCAGATTAAATTATATTAACACTACTGTTAGTGGTATTAATAACTACTGTAATTAGTAAGTGATGATGAGTTATTATAACACAATAGTAGATGATAAGTGTTGGAAATTTCCAACAGTAATTATTCTTCTTAAAATTATCTGTACCTGTAAAGGAAAGCTGTAAAATACCTGTTAAATTTTTTTATCAATTTTACAATTCAGACTGAACTATTTGCCTTGCTCCTTGCACTGAAATGTGTACAAGTCTCCAAACTTGATACATTAATTGTAAGTGACTCCTTATCATCCTTAAATGCTCTCAACTCTTTAAGACATAACTGTAACATGCTCGTGTCCGAAGCTAAACACAAATACAACAAAATTATTAAGGATGGTAACAGAGTCCATTTCATGTGGTCTCCATAAAAGCAGAGGTGCAACTGGTACTCTGCACCATTTGGTCACCATTTGGTCCGGGAGACATCTCCCGTCACGCAGGGTGCAGTCGCACCTCCACAGATCTCCAGTATCATCTCTCGATACTGGTAATGGCTCATAAGGGCCACCACTTACGGGCTATTCATGCCCGTGCCACCTCTTGGGTGGCTTAATCATTATCAATCAATGGTACTCTGAGAGAGAACTCTATCAACATCAGAGGCCCGAGACTGTTCAACACGCTCCCGCTACACATAAGGGGCATAACTGGCAAACCCTCACAGTGTTCAAGAGAGAACTGGATAAGCACCTCCAAAGGATACCTGATCAACCAGGCTGTGACTCATACGTCAGGCTGCGAGCAGCCGCGTCCAACAGCCTGGTTGATCAGACCAGCAACCAGGAGGCCTGGTCGATGACCGGGCCGCGGGGACGCTATGCCCGGAAGCACCTCAAGGTATCCTCTAGGTAAGGTATCCTCCATCTCATGTTGGCCTCGAATGCATGATAGAGCTGATAAGTTAGCCAAAGAATCTGATTTATATTATTTATTTATTAACATTCTTATAAAGCCACTAGCACGCATAGCGTTCGGGCAAGTCCTTAAATAACTTAGAACAGAAATTTTTTGATAAATTAAACTGTCAAAAAGTTTAGTTTAGTTCATTAATTATATGCACCCCATACCCATCCCGTAGGCGATAGGGAACAGGGTTACAGGGCACATAATGGGCTCAGGGTTATGTATATGTGTATCGTATATATATATGTACATGTATGTATATGAGGGTGTGTACATGTGTATACAACATTGATAATTTTGTAACTAGCGTCAACATTGTTATTTGCTTAGCTAAACGAACTAGAGGGTTCAGTTCCTGAACCGATATGTGCCTCTGTATCCTTTACACCACCACCCACGGGATGGGTATGGGGTGCATAATAAAGAAAGAAATTGACTGGGATCATGAACCCCACATTCATTTGAGCTAAGCAAATAAGAATGTTCTGAACCCCCACATTCTTTATAGCTAAGCAAGTTACAATCTTAATGAGCAAGTTACAAAATTCAAGTAAGTCGTCACACACAACAATGAGTTCGAGATCGACCTCAAGTAAGGGGGTTCTAAATTAGCAACTGAACTATGTGGAGAGACTAGTGTGCACAATCTATGTTAGTCCCTGCCACACCGCCCCCCATCCAGGGAGCGCGGTGGATAGGTTCCAATCACTCAGTTACTACCTACAGTTAGTTAGCAAACTGGGGATATTTGGCTGAATTTCTTGGTAGAGATCAATTTTGATGAAATATTTACACATCGCTGGAACCATTGGTTATAGAATTGTCCTCTAATTACATATCTTTTCGCACTCCATCACTAGTGACGGAGGGGTGTGCGAATAATTTTGTGACATAGTTTACCTTTGGTCAGGTCTACATCGGCAGATAATGAGACATTCCCAGAGATACTTGTAACCAGGAGTCCTAAGCCGAGCAGCAGAGTAACATCTAGAAGTCTGCTTGATTGTTATTGGATGATCCCATAGATGTGTGGCTCCTCATGCATGATAGTATGATGATAATTGGAATTACTGGTGTCCGTTTCACTTTGGCCTCAGATCTACAAGATCTTGTTGAAGTTCTCGGTGTACTAGCTGCTCTCAGATTTGCTCATTGACCATCCAAGGGTTACACTCAACGGCTCCTTTAAAGG
>WNGS01156099.1:0-19139 GCA_020271785.1 Procambarus virginalis
ACACAGGGCGAGCTCCACTCACCATTGCTGGGCTCAGCGAGATCATTCGCTAGCAAATATCCACCTCCTGTCGCATGATTTCCTCTTTTCAGGACTCACCCGATAAGCGCTCTGCTTGATTGGCTTTCCTCCGCGCACGTCCACTTCGTGCACCACACTCTTGTGCCGTCGGGGCACATCCGTGAAGAGCGACTTGTTCCTCGTATCAGCGTCACTAGATCTCTCCTTTTCCCTTTATCCAGATGACGCAGCCTCTCTTCTAGATGTACCAAACTCTCTGTGTTTGACAGGCGTGTACCATCGGCGCGGGCCCACTTTCTTTCCTCTGCTGGCAACACTTGGCCCATCTCCATACACAGAGCCAATTTCCCTTCCTGGGACGGTGTTGCTCCCTTCACTCCCGAACTCTCTTGCTCCTCTGGGAAGTATGGCTTCAAACGATTGATATGACATACCTGTGTCTTGTTAGGGCGATTCGGCTTACTGATCTCATAACTTACAGGACCCACACGGCGAACAACCGAGTATGGACCACCAAAGCGTGATTCCGTCACTCTACCTCTCCCAGGTAGCAACATCATCACTCTGGCTCCTGCCTCGAACTCCCTTGGGACAGCCTTCTTGTCGTACCAGATCGACATCTTCTCTTGAGCTGTCTTCAGGTGATCAGCAGCCAGCTCCTTCGCCGTTTTCAACCGTTCGTGGAATCTCCGCACATACTCTTCCACTGTCACTAATGTTTTCTCCGCCGTCAACTGCTCCTTCAGCATCGATAACGGGCTCCTTACTCGTGTCCAAACACTAGCTGGAATGGAGAGAATCCCAGAGACTCAACAATAGCATCTCGGATCGCAAACAGGGCTGGACAGACAGCCTCATCCCATTCCGCTCCCTGTTCTGCACAATACACCCTTAAAATGGTCTTCAGAGTGGAATGGAACCTCTCAATCGCTCCCTGCGATTGAGGTCTATAAGGAGACGATCGTAGTTGGGCTATTCCCCAGCTTGCCATAGCTTGCCTAAACCACTTCGACTGGAAAACGCTTCCACAGTCGGACTGGATCTTCTTGGGCACACCTACCCAAGCAAAGAACCGCTGAAGGTGTCCCATGACGCATCTCGATGTCACCTTCCGCACTGGGATCGCCTCTGGAAATCTCGTCGAAGCACACATGATAGTCAATAAGTAATTATTCCCTTTTCTGGTCTTAGGTAGTGGTCCCACGACGTCGATTATTAGGCGTTCAAACGCCTGGCCGAACGCCGGAACTGGAACCAAAGGTGCTTTCGGGATGGCAGGGACGTTCTTTCCCGCTCTCTGGCACGGGAAACACGTCTTGCAAATTCTTCTTACATCCGCGTCCATGCCCGGCCAATAAAAATGTTCCCGAAGCCTGCTTAAAGTCTTGGTCACTCCCAAGTGACCCGCGGGATCCACTGAGTGTGCAAGCTTCAGTACCGCGCCGGCATCACCACCTGACGCCTCACTCTCAGCACATCATCACCCGCTTCTTCCCTAACCGGTCTCCACTGCCTCATTAACACTCCCTTCTCCACGAAGAAGTGAGTTGGTGACTCGGGTCCGGCGAGACCTCCTTCAGCCTCCCGTACCAACTCAGGAAACTCTTCCCTTTGCAGCTCACCTAGACGGGTGCGGTCAATGCCTAGAGGACTGGTGAGAGTAACTTGGACACTCCTATCCGACCCTTCCTCACCTGTCGCTTGTCCTCTGGCCTCCTCTCGGAACAAATGATCGAGCCCCAGGTCACCCGGCATGTTCTCTTCGGCGTGACTGGATCCGCTCACATCATCTTCCCTCACGTCTCGTCCCGACGTCACCGCGCATACCGGAAATGCCACTCTCGCAATTTCCGTTTCGCCACTGCTGGCGCCCGTCCTGCTGCTCCGTTGATAGGGTTCTATACACTCCTCACCTTTAATCAAATTCGGGAGAACACATCCCCCACAGGAGTCATTCCCTAGGATCACCTGAGCTTCCATCCTGGGCAGTAGAGCACAGACCCCTACTACGAGAGTCTGACAACCATAGTCTGAATTAAGAGTCACCTTATGAAGGGGCATCCTCACTTGTCCCCCCAACGTCCTTATCAGGGCTTCCCCTGTACTGGAACTTCTGTAGTCCTTGGGGAAGAGGGATTCACTAACAAGGGTGAAGTCGGATCCAGTGTCCCTCAGCATCCTTGCTGGCACAGGATCAGCTCCTCTTATCTTCACCGTCCCCTCACACACAAAGGGGTGAATCCTCTTCTCCCTTATCACTGGCACATCACCTTCATTATCGTTGGCTTCTTCGCTTCCTATTCTCGCGAAAGCCACATTCCCACTGTGCCTTGGGCGGCTGCACTCCCTTGCGAAGTGTCCTCGTCCCCCACAGTTGTAACACCGACCACCTCTCCCGGGCGACCCTCTACTAGTCACCCTGGTAGCACCAACGGTAGAGGTTCCCTGGGTCCTCCTAGGACTCCCCGTCGTCGGTTCCCGGGCAGCGGCACTCGCTCCCGAGCTAGGTCCACCGCTCACAGCTTGGGGCTTCCTTCCCGCGTCCCTTGAGCTCTTGAACCGGGTTACCTCATCGGGCACACTACTCTTGGGAGAGCCCCCACTCGTCCTCGCTCCTCCTGAACTCCTAAAGTTCCCTCCCGACCTGGGGTAAGGCGAGTGTCTGGGCGGCCCCTCCCTCCTGAGATGCAGTGCCTCCTCCAGCATGTCGGCTCGGTCCGCTGCAGCCTTTAGGTCCTTAATACCTGCTTCTCTCACCCTTACTCGCAACTCTGGATGGAGCACTGACATAAACTTCTCCATCACTATCAGTCGTTTGATATCATCCGCCGACTCCGCTTCCTCCGCCTTCAACCACCGTAGGAACTTCCGTTCCATATCCCTGGCGGTCTCGGCGTAAGACTTTCCCGACGCTCTTGTACACTCTCTGAACCGCTTCCGGTACATCTCCGGAGTCAGCCGGAATGAGTGGAGCACCGCATTCTTAATTGCGTCGTAATTAGCACACTCTTCTAGGTCCAGCATGTTGTAGGCCTCCCGGGCCTCACCAGTCAACCTGCCCTGGACCAGAGCAGCCCAATCATCTTCTGGCCACTCCTTCAGAGTTGCTATCCGTTCAAAGTGTTCGAAGAACGCCTCGGCTTCTTGTGGTTCGAACGTAGGTAAGTCACGCTCCCTTACCTTGAAGTCATCCCGCCGTGCAGGTAGTGCGGGCAGACCACGCTCAACGCGACGCAACTCGACTTCTTTCTTTGCCTTTATCTCCTCCAGTCGCAGTTGTCTCTCTCCTTCTTCTCGCTGCAGCCGTGCTTCTCGCTCCTCTCGCTGCATTTGCGCTTCCCTTTCCTCTCGCTGCATTTGCGCTTCTCTTTCCTCTCGCCTCAGCTGGGCTTCCAGTTGCATCTTCATTATTTCCAGTTGCAGGCTCCTCTTACTACAGCTGGACCTTCCACTGCTCCCATGTTCACTGTGAATTCCCTCCACACTGGTAGGCGCTTGGGGTGGCTCTAGTCGGGACGGTTCACCTTGCGACGGCTCTTCTCGGGACGGCTCTCCTTGAGATGGCTCCTCTCCCGTCGCCTCCTCTCGAGCTGTGAGCTGTGCCATGATCTCTATCCTTCGCTCTGCAACCTTAGTCGTCCTGAACCTGATCCCAAAGTGGTTTGCTACTTGTTGGAGCTGGGCCTTGGTACACTCTTCCAAAATTCTCTCGTCCCTTGTGTCAATAAATTTCTTTACTTTATCCTCCTCCATCTCTATATCATCGAGCATACACGACAGCACAGACAAGTTAGTAGGTACTAATTTCACTGTTTCAGTCCCTTAGCTGGTTGAGTAACAGTACCCTGAATTCACTGGCCACACTGTATTTGTACCCTGGCAACACTGTCTTGAAATCTTGGGCAACACTGTAGCTTGATCAACACACCTTGGCAACACCGTAGCTTGATCCACTCTTCCTGGCGAAGTCTCCAGTTCTTGGCTACTGTGGTTCGAATCCTGGCATGGTCGCCAGTTCTCTGTCACGGGGGCTGGGCCGGGGCTCTGCTAGCACTCGGCTGCTAGGGGCTCGAAAGACCGAATACTCAGCCCCTCCGACTCCCGGGATTCACCGGAGTCTCCTTGGTCCCACAGGAGAGGACCAGCAATGCCCACCTCCGCAGGTCTTTGCTTCCACCACTGAAGGGGTGCCACTGACTCACCCTGGAAGCCCTTCAGTCAACCACGGGGAAACTGCTATCAGCAATTCCGGCCTAGACCCGTGGAGGAGTGAAGGAAGACTCGGGCTTACCTTATAACAATAACCTCCCTGAGTCTTGCCTGCCGGACAAAGAGGTTGCAGGAACTCCCTTCCTGCCTGTCTTCTATATCCTCTTCTCAACAAGGTCGCCAGCTGGGTTATTATATCTGCACCCCAGCAATGCAGTTCAGTGGGTGTATAGTTCAGTTCAGTATATCGTTTGTTTGTTGCCAGAGTGTTGCTACTCCCAAGATCTACTATTGGACTGTCAGCCCAGGGTACACTCCCTTGAAGGTCCGTGTGGCTTTACCTCTCTCTAGCCACCACGTTATTAGTTGCCACCTTCCAGGCACTAATACTGATCGAATGGCTAAGGGTACCTTTCATATAAGTCTGTGCTGTTTACCACTCTTCAGGCAATAAGAACTAGGTGGTACTATGATAACATTCGTGTATGCTCATATAGAAATATAATAATAATGGAGGCGCACACAAACACAATAATAAAATGTGTGAATTTACTGATACGAATTACATGATCACACATATGACTACAAGTAAATACGAGAAAATGATAAAATAATGATAATAACTCTGGAGATTGTCAGCAACTCTTCTGTCGCGTCCTTCAGGCTCCTTCAACTGGGCAGCAAGACAGGAGTCACACACTCTCACAGAAGGGCCTCTTCACCACGTCGGCTCCTCTTCTTCACTGTTCTGCCATCCACCACACTGTCCTCTCTGACAGTCCTGGACATAAGCTGCCCTGCAGCCTATTCTGCTACTAAAGCATTAATATCCTATTTCCACATATATAAGTGAATATAATGGCCTATCTAGCCTACTCTCACAAAGGGGTAATGGGAGGGAAAATGATCTACCTTAACAATCCTTGGCTCACGACGCCTGTCCCTCGATGCTGTGAGGGTCCTATGCATCCTGAGTCGATCCTCGGCGATCCAGGAACGTTCCCACAGGTCCTCAGGTGTCGTGAAGCCTTCGCGTCTTCGCCGTTCCAATCCCTGGGATTCAGCTATCCCAATCCTGGTCCATCAATGGGCGCTGAGCTGATCGCTATATTCACACACACGTTCCTCCCACAAGGCGCTGCTCCTCGTCCTAGAAACGGTGTCGTCCCTCCAGCACCCTCAGCAGATGTGACCCAGTCACAGCTATGCCTGCCCGCCACACCTTTCAGGCCCTCAACGTCACGCGCCGCCGCCCAGCGTCGTCGCCGACAATTCTCCAAGTTTGGCACTTCTCTGCCCACTCAACTCGGTTCCTTTTTGCTTCCCAGAAGCGCGGGGCCGCCTATATATAAAGTGGGCTGCGATGGCTAGCTCTAATCCACTGCGAAAGGCCTGTAAAGCCTCCAATTCTTGAGAGCTGACCGAGATGCGTCCTAACGCTCCCACTGTCAGTCCAACTCTGACGTTGGCGCCGCCCGGGGTACTCGGTGACGTCACGGCGGGCTCTGATTGGTCACCTGTGACCCGAGCCACCCAATCCGCACACGGCTTGGCGTCCATTCCAAAACGTCATATCTGCCGTAGGGCAGATATTCCTCTTTCATTTATATTCTGGGCACCAATTTCCTCTTACTTACAACTTATAATGTAAGTTTCTCCTTTAGCTGGCGGCCGATCTGGTCGCCACATATACCAACAGACTTCCCTGTACTTCGGAGAAACAGTAGGTAGGGTCGATATGACTCTTACAGCAGGCAAACGATAAAGAGATAGGAGAGGGCACCGTAACAATATATATGCTAATTAACCTTCAGCATTTATATGTCAGAAGAAAGGCAGAGATATAGACATTACTGTAACTACATTTCAAGTAATATAAATAATTTATGTTAAAAGCATTATATTTTTAAATAAATAATACTACATAATCGCCGGTATCCGGACACAAGAACACTACATTCAATGCCATCATAATAGTCGTTAAATATGTCATATTTCATCAATACTTGTGTAATGCAAGGAGGTTTTATCTTTTTGAAGATAAATATTTCAACTTTAAATTCTTTATTTGTCATTAAAGTATAATATTCTGAAAATAATCATGTATTATATTTACCCCAAAGTAGAGCACGAATATCATAGTGTCATATCCTGTGATTAGTAATTTTTTTTGCACCCCATACTCATTCCTTAAAGAATATTTACATTCACTCCTCGCTTGATAAATTCAAGATCTTTTGAGTGCATGAAAATATGTTTTAGAATTATAGTATTCAAATGGAATTAGTAGCGTATAGCTAGCTCTAAGCAGAACTACTACTGTACCAGTAACCAGAAAAACATTTTAATTAACATTTCAGATCAGGTAAGAATTGAGACCACAAAAATCCAGTAGCATTTCTGTCACATTCGTCTATAGTTGAACCATTAAGAATGTCTCTTAAATGTGACCCAAGCACACACGTTTGTGGAGACTAAAGTTATTATCAATAGAAAGCAACAAGGCCAGATGGGTTTATTGCACCATATATGACAGAGGACTTTCTAAGTAAGCAGAAAGACATCAGATTAGTGATGTGAAAGGAATCAGATTCTCTGAATGATTATCCTAGGAATGTGTGTGTGTAATACTAGATAAGAGAGAATATTAGGTCGGGAGTCAGTACATTAGACAGCAGATGGCTAGAAAGGCGGAATCCAAAAGCTAACAGCTTTAGCCTATGGGTACAAATAGCAAATACACAAACAATTCATTTCATGAGGATCCCGGGGATCCTGTAAATTATTATCCTCCCTTCTCATCCAATATTGTTCTTCCAAAGAAATTACTATCTATCCCTTCTCATCCAAAGTTCATTAAATTTATCAGTTCAATATTTATTTATTTACATATTTGTTTGTGTTATATACAAGAAGGTACATTGGATTTGTCAGAGTACATAACCGTGGTGTTCTTACAATTATTGCAAAGCCACATAGTTTTGGGCAAGTGCTTAATCTAACAGGGGGGGGCGTCTGGCGCCCCCCCCTTCCCGGCAATTAAATGTTAACCGCATAGAATGTTACAGTATTACATTGTCATTTTACCCAAGGTAGCACTTTTACTAATGTAAAATGTAATAGCCCCATTGTTAGACTTATTCTCTGGAAGTTACACATTATTACATTTACCCTTGTTACACTTACTAAGTTTAATATACAAGGTTATTCTCAGGATGTTAACCTTCAAGTCATTTTAATCAAACAAGTACAGTGCATTGTTAACTTACAGCGTTAATGTAAATAAGTTATTTTACCCAGGATAAAAGTTTTACCAATGGTTATTACCTTATAGGGATGTATGTACTTAATATGGGAAAGTGATCACTAATAAGCCACTGTAATACCAATCTTTGGACAGCGTTGACTAGCTGGCCTTCATTTATTACAGCCAAATCTTCCATCCATAAGGCGGATGGTGTTAGATGGGTTAATATAAAATAGTCATAACTTGTAATTACAGTTCTATAATTAATGCTGCAAATGTCATAAGATAAACAAGTAAGAAACTTTCATGCAGTTAGAACTTACATACAATATGTAAACTTTCTATATTTAAATTTTAATTTATAATGAAGAAAATGGAAAATATAATAAGATAATTAAACAGAGTACGACAATGTTATTTGTTAACAAAAAATTAAGGAAAATGAAATAAACTTGTGCTCTAAATATTTAATTTTAAACAAATCAAATAAATTGAATATGCAATCTCTGTACCTACTAATTAATATGTATGTCAGAGACCACAGACCTTTCGCATATAAACTGTATGACTGTGACATGAACCCTCACATTTATCTCTCGAGTGTATAGATGTTACCAGTTTCATTTAACATCTAAGTGAACAAAAGGTAAAAAATAGATAATAATCGACAGTTTTAAAAATCCGAAAATATGGTGTTGGATACAATGAGGAACTTAAAAAAAGATTTAACTAATAATAGTAATGTTGAAAGAACTAGAACAAATAGAAGAACAAACAACTGACAGTTAATATTATTGAATATAAATAAACAAGGTCACCATATGTATAATACAATTAAGAATAAAGATAAATGAAATTAGATTCAAATAATTAATTAACTAGGATACATATAAATAATCAAATTGCAAACCCAATAACTTCTTATATGAAGATTGTAATACGCTAATAGGATAAAGATAAGCAAAATAAACACACAATTGCCTGGTGGAATTTCCAAAACACTTATACTACTCTACTTTATACTGCCCTCTCACTTCGTGGACGCTTACGCTGATGTGGTTTTCTTGCTATTGCAGATGTTTTGGGAATTGAATATCTGTTGCCTTTGGCAAATATTTTCCCGTCCTCAATGTATGGTTTTCTTGATATAAAGCACCATAAGCACTTCATCTTTTCGTCTTTAGTTTTTTTATCCCAAACTTCCTTACATATAAAGTACCCTTTTAAATTGGATGAAATTACATAATTACCTTCTTCATGTAACGCCCTCCTCAGATCTAGCATTTGGAGTGTTGAAACATTGCAGATTCTTTCAATCAAATCTGGCAATTTTTGAGGTTTCCAGTCAATAGTAAGTTTAAGGATGTGGTTCGGTGACTCGCAATTGTTGTTAGTCCACAACTTATGCATTTTGGCCTTTGTGTGAGGTACACACACATAATTTCACAGAGAAGATTTTAAACGGCAATCAAAATATTCTTTGAACTTTGGGTATTTGGAAAAGTACCCAATGAGATTGTTGATACCTGTTTCAAACTTTTCCTCACAGTCACTTCTAACTAGTCCATTTGTACCAAAAATTTTCTTTAGAATAATAATCCTTTCGGTGGTCGTACAACCAATAATATCAGTCAAATAGCTTCTAACATTTTCCTTTAGGTGGTTACTACACAATAAGAGTGTTGCATTCGGAAAACAACACATAAGTGCCTTTCTTAAAGCTGTTTCTTGATCACTTCCAATCATTACGTTCGCGTTATCAATATAGTCTCCTAGTTTGGTTTTTAGGTTGTAGAAAAATGTTGAGTAAGTTTCATATTCACCATCCCAGTGTAAATACATGGGTCCGAGAAATATAGGGTTGTTTGATGTTTCCTTTTGTATTACATTTGTGTTCTTGTAAACAATTGTCGTTAGATAACAAGGGCCAAGATTGAAGGTCCTGTCAACACCGATGACATAAGGGTTCTCTTTTCCGGCAGCACACAAATGTTGCTTGAAATCTTCCAATTGCTCCTTGGAATATAATATCACACAGGGGACTTTGTTCTGTTTATGAATTATCTCCTTTACATATTCATGACCGTCTAACATGCAAATTACATTTAAAAGATCATCAGCAACATTGTGCCTATGGATAGGCTTACATTCCTTTTTCCTCTCATTGTATTTTTTATTCCTTATTTGCTTGAAGTCTCGTGGGGCTAAATCTGAATCTTCCATGAGCATATTTTGATAAACCTCTCGCGGAGGATGGCTCTTAACCATCTCCCCTATCTTTTCTAAAACTTCAGGCCTAGTCCGAATATATGGAATTGTTTTTTTGGAATTACCATGCATGGTAGCTCCTGTAAACTTGCCAGAGTATTCTACGATAGCTACAGACTCCATCTGCTTAATAACCGTTACTCTTTTTTTAAAGCTTTCTTGACCTTTGAGGACTGTGTAATACTTGTGTATGTTGATGATAGTATCTGGGGAGGGCTGTGGATCTAAGGGTACCCACTGTACTTTCCTTTTAAACATAACTCGATTATAAAATAAATTATTTCTCATATATATCATCCGCAACCTTTTGTTAGTGTTCCATACATAGTAACTGTTCACGGTGGCAGTTTTAGCACTGTTCCACACTCCACAGTCGTCAGGAAAGTTACTTTGTGTTTTGTCACCCATATTAAGATTATGTGAATTGTCAACCACATAAAATGTGTCATCTTTAGCTCCACGAGGGATCTCTTTAAACACATTGCGTTTCTCTTGCAAATGCCAATAGATTTCTTCGGCAAGTAAAAATCTTCCACTGTGCAGCTTACCAGAATTTTCACTCTCGTTATCATTCAACAATTTTTGCTTCTTCAAAACAGGTCCTGTCTCTTCAGTGTCATAATATATTTTGGACACACAGGGCATAGAGTAATTTCCAATTGGAGTTGATGTGTACATAATTTGTGCAGATGATGTTGATCGACCCAAACTTTGAGATGTAGATGCAATAGTGTTTAATAACGGGGTACTATCTATGGATATGTGACCCAGTGGAGGCAATGACATTAATGGAACGAAATGGTTAGGTGTCCATATTTGTTCTCCTAGCTTAAGATTGCCGCTCCACATAATGTAAATGGGAGCCTGCTTCACTTCACACCGAGGCAAAAATCCTCTATTGAGAATAGACATACATTTGTCAAGGATGCCGTTGATAGCCGGGTACACAGATATTATTTCTCTACTTACAACAGAACTCGCTGCATGCATTGTCCAAGCTGATGAATACTTTCCAGGCAAAGCACAATTGAGACAAGTTTCTTCGAAATCGGGAGACGCTAGGTGTAATCTTGTGTCCGCATTGTGTGTTATATACCAGTCCCATTGGTCTACAAGCTCAATAGTTGTCCTTGCTTTAATTTCTGCTGATCTAGTCTCATCCCCACATACAGCAACTGAGATGGCATTAAATAAACAATTCCCATCTCCTTTAACACTAACTGGCATACGTGTGTTGCTCCCTGTACTTCCACAAAGTCTAATAATTTCTGCAGCTGTAATGTCCTTCGAAAATTCGACATTTTCAGGAATCTTAATAGAATCAAAAGAACATGCAGTCCGCATAACTATTTTCTCACGACTGACTGCTATTTTCAGTTTCTCTATGCCTATAGAAGCCGATTTCGCCATGCGGGCTTGAGCCTGCTCAAGGCAAAATTTGCCATGTGACTGGCAACACCTTATACATCTTAATTTGTTTTTTGTGCTGTTAAGCTTAATCGTGTGTTCAGTTGACAGCTTCTGGCAATGTAAATGGTAGCGCAGATGACAAGTGCGGCACTGGACACTATGTGGGCCACAAACATCTTGACAAACACCACATAAAGTAGCCTGAAACAAGAAATAATCCTAAGAGTCAGTAATGGTAAATGTTTATGTATCATGTGTATCTACACTTATATAAATAAAATATTAAGAACATAAAAACATAAGAACAAAGGTAACTGCAGAAGGCGATTAGTTATTAATATTGTTATTAATATTATTATTATTGTTATATGATGCCTCTTCACCTAGAAGTTAAACACACCAACTAACACACACTTGTGTTAGCAACACAAGACAGAACATAAGATAACAATAAAATTAACGAATTAAATGCTCTTGTCTGCACAGAAAAAATAGATATTATTGCACTTACCGAAACGTGGATGAATGTTGATAATAGAGAACTATTAGCTGAATATCAAATAAATGGATTTAAACTATTTCACACAGATAGATATATTAGACGAGGAGGTGGAGTAGCCATATACGTTAGGGACAATTTGAAATGTAGTCTCAAAGAGGGAATCAAAACTGAGCCACACACAGAATCTATTTGGATAGAATTAAACGAAAAAGCAAATAATATTATAATAGGAGTTATATATAGGCCACCAAATTTAGACAGAATGGAAGCAAAGCATCTGTGGGATGAAATATCTAGGGCATCTAGATCTAACAGTATTTATGTCATGGGTGACTTTAATTTGAGTGGAATAAACTGGTTGAACAAAACAGGGAATAGTGAAGCAGAAGATTTTCTAGAATTAATTGACGATTGCTTTCTTACGCAACACATTAAGGAACCAACACGGGAAAATAATATTTTAGATTTAGTGTTAACTAACAGGGAAACACAAATTAATGACATCGAAATAGGGAGTGAGCTAGGGAACAGTGATCACAAAGAAATCAGATTTGGCATAGAATGGAATAGACCTGTAGGAGAAAATTCTGTTAAAGTGCCAGATTTTCGAAAAGCTGATTTTAATAGCCTAAGAAATTTTTTGGGTCAAATTGATTGGAAAGTCTTGGGTATGGGGTGTGGGCCGGTCTTGGAGCGAGACATGAACCCAGCGATAGGTGATGTAAATGGGGATTTCGATGTAGATTCAATTTATAACGTATTTAAGAATATTCTAAACAAAGCACAGGAACGTAGTATACCACACAAATTGAATAGATCGATTACTAATGACCCAAAGTGGATAACAAAGAATTTGAAGAATCTTATAGGTAAAAAGAGAGCTTGGTACAAGAGGATTAAAAATGGGGAGGTCACTTTAGAACAGGAATTCGTACAACTAGTTAGAAATGTTAAAAAAGAGATAAGGAAAGCAAAAAGAAACTATGAAGTTCGTATAGCAGGGCAAGCAAAGACAAATCCTAAAGGTTTTTTTCAGTTATATCGAACTAAGACTAGGGAAAGGATAGGTCCATTAAAAACTGAGACAGGTCAAATAACAGATAGTGATGAAGAGATGAGTAGTATTTTTAATAAATATTTTGTATCTGTATTTACTAAAGAGGAACTTAACAATATGCCTTCAGCCCAACAAGTCTATGTGGGTGGGGACGAGGACAGGTTGACGAGTTTAGCAGTTACCAGGGAGGATGTTCTTAAACAAATAGTAAAACTCAAACCAAACAAATCCCCAGGGCCGGATGAAGTGTTTGCCAGAGTGCTGAAAGAATGCAAAGAGGAGCTTTGTGACCCACTGTCAATCATATTTAATAAATCAATAGAGTCAGGCAGAGTGCCAGAGTTTTGGAAAGTTGCTAATGTGATACCAGTTTTTAAGAAAGGAGATAGATCACTTGCGTCTAACTATCGACCAATTAGCCTAACGTCTATTGTGGGAAAGTTACTCGAATCTATAATAGCAAATAAAATTCGTCTTCATCTTGAAAAACATAAATTAATAATTGAGTCGCAACATGGTTTTATAAATGGCCGTTCATGTTTAACAAATTTGTTATCTTTTTATTCTAGCATAGTTGAGGCAGTTGATAGTGGTAAGGATTGTGATGTTGTGTACCTTGACTTTAGCAAAGCTTTCGATACAGTGCCACATGAAAGACTGATTAAAAAGATAGAGGCTCATGGTATTGGGGGTGCTATATTAAGCTGGATTAGGGCATGGCTATACCAAAGGAAACAGAGAGTTAGTATAAATGGAGTCAAGTCAGAGTGGGAAAATGTTGTAAGTGGAGTGCCTCAAGGCTCTGTCTTGGGACCTCTGTTGTTTATAATATATATAAATGATTTAGATTCAGGTTTGAGTAGCAACATTTGCAAATTTGCCGATGATACGAAAATCGGTAGGGAAATTAATTCGGAGGAGGACTCACTATCACTTCAAGTTGATCTAGATAGGGTTTTGAAATGGTCAAAGGACTGGCAGATGCAGTTTAATGCTGATAAATGTAAAGTTCTGAGACTAGGTAATGATGATAGAGTTACAAGATACAAGCTAGATGGTGTTGAGATTGCGAAGTCGGATTGCGAAAGGGATCTGGGAGTTATAATTAGTAAGAATTTAAAACAAAAGGATCAATGCATGAATGTTCGTAATAAGGCAAATCGGACACTCGGATTTATTAATCGCAGCGTAAGTAACAAGACACCTGGTGTGGTTCTCAAGCTATATCTTGCTCTTGTTAGGCCCCATTTAGATTATGCAGTTCAGTTTTGGTCGCCATATTATAGAATGGATATAAATTCACTTGAACGTGTCCAGCGTAGGATGACTAAGTTAATTCCCCAATTTAGAAATCTTTCATATGAAGAAAGATTAACAAAGCTTAAGTTGCATTCACTGGAAAGGCGAAGAGTTAGGGGTGACATGATAGAGGTTTACAAGTGGATGAATGGACATAACAAAGGGGATATTAATAGGGTATTAAAAGTATCAACACAGGACAGAACGCGAAACAATGGGTTTAAATTGGATAAGTTTAGATTTAGGAAAGACTTGGGTAAATACTGGTTCAGTAACCGGGTTGTTGATTTGTGGAACCAATTGCCGCGTAACATTGTGGAGGTGGGGTCCCTGGATTGTTTCAAGCATGGGTTGGACATGTATATGAGTGAGATTGGGTGGTTATAAATAGGAGCTGCCTCGTATGGGCCAATAGGCTTTCTGCAGTTGCCTTTGTTCTTATGTTCTTATGTTCTTATAAGAACATAAGAACAAAGGTAACATAAGAACAAAGGTAACTGCAGAAGGCCTATAGGCCCATACGAGGCAGCTCCTATTTATAAACACCCAATCCCACTCATATACATGTCCAACCCACGTTTGAAACAATCGAGGTATAATTGAGAAACAATCGAGAACACGAAACAATGGGTATAAATTGGATAAGTTTAGATTTATGATAGACTTTGGTAAATACTGGTTCGGTAACAGGGTTGTTTACTTATGGAACCAATTACCGCGTAATTGGTTCGTTATTGGTAGCGGTTCGTAATTGGTTCGTAATTGGTAGCGGCGTTATTGTAGCAGTGATGGAGGGATTACTGGAGGAGTTGGTGAACTTGGTTGGGGCTCTGAGAGCAGAGGTGGATTCCTTGCGAGAGGAGGTGCGACAGCTGAAGCGTCGGGGGGAGGCGGAGAAGACCAAGATAAACAAGACCTCGTCGTGGAGAGTCGTTGGGGACAGGGGTCTTAAGAAGACCTTGACAAGGCCGCCTACAGACGCCCTAAAGACGGCAAATTCATTTGCCGTGTTGGAGGACGAGTGCTGTGGTGAGCCAGCGGTTCACTCCGAAAAGAAATCAGCAAGGAGCGGCGAAGCGCGGGCCCCTCAGGGTGCTCAGAAAGTTAGGGAGGTACCGAGGCGAGTTTTGGTTGTGGGAGATTCCCAGGTGAGGTATTTAGACAGAACTTTTTGTGCCAGAGATAGGGGGAACAGATTAAGAGTTTGCTATCCGGGAGCTGGAATTGGTGATATTGTTGGAAACATGAAAGATATTATGACGGGAAATGGGAGCAAACCCATTATTTGTATTAGTGTAGGGGGTAATGATGTTGGGAGAGTTAGAAGTGAGGAACTAATACTGAAATTCAAGACAGCAATAGAATTAGTTAGGAGCAAGGGAGGAATCCCGATCATATGTGGCATTCTTCCAAGAAAGGGAGTGGGAAATGAATGGATGTCGAGGGCACTTGGTGTCAATTGCAGGCTGGAAAGATATTGCAAATCTAATGCAATATCTTATATAGACAACTGGGAACACTTCTATGGAAGAAATGAAATGTATGCTCGGGATGGGGTGCATCTATCGAGAGCTGGGGTTGTTGCTGTTGCAAACTCGTTGGAAGAAGTGGTTAGAGGTGTTTGTTTGGGTTTAAACTGTTAGTAGATAGAGGTATGGGAATTGATTTGGAGGAAGGATGTAATAAAAGTATGTGTTTGCGGGAGAAAGGAATTGGCAAAATGATCAGGGAAAGAGAAGGGCCTCAAAATAACAATTCACTTAGGGTATATTACACAAACAGTAGAAGTCTAAGAAATAAAATTAACGAATTAAATGCTCTTGTCTGCACAGAAAAAATAGATATTATTGCACTTACCGAAACGTGGATGAATGTTGATAATAGAGAACTATTAGCCGAATATCAAATAAATGGATTTAAACTATTTCACACAGATAGATATATTAGACGAGGTGGTGGAGTAGCCATATACGTTAGGGACAATTTGAAATGTAGTCTCAAAGAGGGAATCAAAACTGAGCCACACACAGAAACTATTTGGATAGAATTAAACGAAAAAGCAAATAATATTATAATTGGAGTTATATATAGGCCACCAAATTTAGACAGAATGGAAGCAAAGCATCTATGGGATGAAATATCTAGGGCATCTAGATCTAACAGTATTTATGTCATGGGTGACTTTAATTTGAGTGGAATAAACTGGTTGAACAAAACAGGGAATAGTGAAGCAGAAGATTTTCTAGAATTAATTGACGATTGCTTTCTTACGCAACACATTAAGGAACCAACACGGGAAAATAATATTTTAGATTTAGTGTTAACTAACAGGGAAACACAAATTAATGACATCGAAATAGGGAGTGAGCTAGGGAACAGTGATCACAAAGAAATCAGATTTGGCATAGAATGGAATAGACCTGTAGGAGAAAATTCTGTTAAAGTGCCAGATTTTCGAAAAGCTGATTTTAATAGCCTAAGAAATTTTTTGGGTCAAATTGATTGGAAAGTCTTGGGTATGGGGTGTGGGCCGGTCTTGGAGCGAGACATGAACCCAGCGATAGGTGATGTAAATGGGGATTTCGATGTAGATTCAATTTATAACGTATTTAAGAATATTCTAAACAAAGCACAGGAACGTAGTATACCACACAAATTGAATAGATCGATTACTAATGACCCAAAGTGGATAACAAAGAATTTGAAGAATCTTATAGGTAAAAAGAGAGCTTGGTACAAAAGGATTAAAAATGGGGAGGTCACTTTAGAACAGGAATTCGTACAACTGGTTAGAAATGTTAAAAAAGAGATAAGGAAAGCAAAAAGAAACTATGAAGTTCGTATAGCAGGGCAAGCAAAGACAAATCCTAAAGGGTTTTTTCAGTTATATCGAACTAAGACTAGGGAAAGGATAGGTCCATTAAAAACTGAGACAGGTCAAATAACAGATAGTGATGAAGAGATGAGTAGTATTTTTAATAAATATTTTGTATCTGTATTTACTAAAGAGGAACTTAACAATATGCCTTCAGCCGAACAAGTCTATGTGGGTGGGGACGAGGACAGGTTGACGAGTTTAGCAGTTACCAGGGAGGATGTTCTTAAACAAATAGTAAAACTCAAACCAAACAAATCCCCAGGGCCGGATGAAGTGTTTGCCAGGGTGCTGAAAGAATGCAAAGAGGAGCTTTGTGACCCACTGTCAATCATATTTAATAAATCAATAGAGTCAGGCAGAGTGCCAGAGTTTTGGAAAGTTGCTAATGTGATACCAGTTTTTAAGAAAGGAGATAGATCACTTGCGTCTAACTATCGACCAATTAGCCTAACGTCTATTGTGGGAAAGTTACTCGAATCTATAATAGCAAATAAAATTCGTCTTCATCTTGAAAAACATAAATTAATAATTGAGTCGCAACATGGTTTTATAAATGGCCGTTCATGTTTAACAAATTTGTTATCTTTTTATTCTAGCATAGTTGAGGCAGTTGATAGTGGTAAGGATTGTGATGTTGTGTACCTTGACTTTAGCAAAGCTTTCGATACAGTGCCACATGAAAGACTGATTAAAAAGATAGAGGCTCATGGTATTGGGGGTGCTATATTAAGCTGGATTAGGGCATGGCTATACCAAAGGAAACAGAGAGTTAGTATAAATGGAGTCAAGTCAGAGTGGGAAAATGTTGTAAGTGGAGTGCCTCAAGGCTCTGTCTTGGGACCTCTGTTGTTTATAATATATATAAATGATTTAGATTCAGGTTTGAGTAGCAACATTTGCAAATTTGCCGATGATACGAAAATCGGTAGGGAAATTAATTCGGAGGAGGACTCACTATCACTTCAAGTTGATCTAGATAGGGTTTTGAAATGGTCAAAGGACTGGCAGATGCAGTTTAATGCTGATAAATGTAAAGTTCTGAGGCTAGGTAATGATGATAGAGTTACAAGATACGAGCTAGATGGTGTTGAGATTGCGAAGTCGGATTGCGAAAGGGATCTGGGAGTTATAATTAGTAAGAATTTAAAACAAAAGGATCAATGCATAAATGTTCGTAATAAGGCAAATCGGACACTCGGATTTATTAATCGCAGCGTAAGTAACAAGACACCTGGTGTGGTTCTCAAGCTATATCTTGCTCTGGTTAGGCCCCATTTAGATTATGCAGTTCAGTTTTGGTCGCCATATTATAGAATGGATATAAATTCACTTGAACGTGTCCAGCGTAGGATGACTAAGTTAATTCCCCAAATTAGAAATCTTTCATATGAAGAAAGATTAACAAAGCTTAATTTGCATTCACTGGAAAGGCGAAGAGTTAGGGGTGACATGATAGAGGTTTACAAGTGGATGAATGGACATAACAAAGGGGATATTAATAGGGTATTGAAAGTATCAACACAGGACAGAACGCGAAACAATGGGTATAAATTGGATAAGTTTAGATTTAGGAAAGACTTGGGTAAATACTGGTTCAGTAACAGGGTTGTTGATTTGTGGAACCAATTGCCGCGTAACATTGTGGAGGTGGGGTCCCTCGATTGTTTCAAGCATGGGTTGGACATGTATATGAGTGGGATTGGGTGGTTATAAATAGGAGCTGCCTCGTATGGGCCAATAGGCCTTCTGCAGTTGCCTTTGTTCTTATGTTCTTATGTTCTTATGTGTAACATTGTGGAGGTGGGGTCCCTCGATTGTTTCAAGCATGGGTTGGACATGTATATGAGTGGGATTGGGTGGTTATAAATAGGAGCTGCCTCGTATGGGCCATAGGCCTTCTGCAGTTGCCTTTGTTCTTATGTTCTTATGTTCTTAATTGCCGCGTAACATTGGTGAGGTGGGGGTCCCTCGATTGTTTCAAGCCTGGGTTTGACATGTATATGAGTGGATTGAGTGGTTATAATAAGAGCTGCCTCGTATGGGCCAATAGGCCTTAAGACATAAGACAAAGGCAACTGCAGAAGTTCATGAGCGAGACATGAACCCATGATAGGTGATGAAAAGGGGGATGTCGATGTGGATTCAATATATAACTTATTTAAAGAATATCTAAACAAACACCGGAACGCAGTATACCACACAAATGAATAGATCGAATACTAATGACCCAAAGTGGATAACAAAGAAT
>WNGS01156102.1:0-10773 GCA_020271785.1 Procambarus virginalis
CTTTCCTTATCTCTTTTTAACATTTCTAACTAGTTGTACGAATTCCTGTTCTAAAGTGACCTCCCCATTTTTAATCCTCTTGTACCAAGCTCTCTTTTTACCTATAAGGTTTTTCAAATTCTTTGTTATCCACTTTGGGTCATTAGTATTCGATCTATTCAATTTGTATGGTATACTACGTTCCTGTGCTTTGTTTAGAATATTCTTAAATAAGTTATATATTGAATCCACATCGACATCCCCATTTACATCACGTATCGCTGGGTTCATGTCTCGCTCCAAGACCGGCCCACACCCCATACCCAAGACTTTCCAATCAATTTGACCCAAAAATTTCTTAGGCTATTAAAATCAGCTTTTCGAAAATCTGGCACTTTAACAGAATTTTCTCCTACAGGTCTATTCCATTCTATGCTAAATCTGATTTCTTTGTGATCACTGTTCCCTAGCTCACTCCCTATTTCGATGTCATTAATTTGTGTTTCCCTGTTAGTTAACACTAAATCTAAAATATTATTTTCCCGTGTTGGTTCCTTAATGTGTTGCGTAAGAAAGCAATCGTCAATTAATTCTAGAAAATCTTCTGCTTCACTATTCCCTGTTTTGTTCAACCAGTTTATTCCACTAAATTAAAGTCACCCATGACATAAATACTGTTAGATCTAGATGCCCTAGATATTTCATCCCATAGATGCTTTGCTTCCAATCTGTCTAAATTTGGTGGCCTATATATAACTCCTAATATAATATTATTTGCTTTTTCGTTTAATTCTATCCAAATAGTTGTGTACTCACCTAGTTGTACTCACCTAGTTGTGCTTGCGGGGGTTGAGCTCTGGCTCTTTGGTCCCGCCTCTCAACCGTCAATCAACAGGTGTACAGTTTCCTGAGCCTAATGGGCTCTATCATATCTACATTTGAAACTGTGTATGGAGTCAGCCTCCACCACATCGCTTCCTAATGCATTCCATTTGTCAACCACTCTGACACTAAAAAAGTTCTTTCTAATATCTCTGTGGCTCATTTGGGCACTCAGCTTCCACCTGTGTCCCCTAGTGCGTGTGCCCCTTGTGTTAAACAGCCTGTCTTTATCAACCCTGTCGATTCCCCTGAGAATCTTGAATGTGGTGATCATGTCCCCCCTAACTCTTCTGTCTTCCAACGAAGTGAGGTTTAATTCCTGCAGTCGCTCCTCGTAGCTCATACCTCTCAGCTCGGGTACTAGTCTGGTGGCAAACCTTTGAACCTTTTCCAGTTTAGTCTTATGCTTGACTAGATAGGGACTCCATGCTGGAGCCGCATACTCCAGGATTGGTCTGACATATGTGGTATATAATGTTCTGAAAGATTCCTTACACAAGTTTCTAAAGGCCGTTCTTATGTTAGCCAACCTGGCATATGCTGCTGATGTTATCCTCTTGATATGAGCTTCAGGGGACAGGTCTGGCGTGATATCAACCCCCAGGTCTTTCTCTCTCTCTGACTCTTGAAGTATTTCATCTCCCAAATGATACCTTGTATCTGGTCTCCTGCTTCCTACCCCTATCTTCATTACATTACATTTGCTTGGGTTAAACTCTAACAGCCATTTGTTCGACCATTCCTGCAGCTTGTCCAGGTCTTCTTGAAGTCTCAAGCTGTCCTCCTCTGTCTTAATCCTTCTCATAATTTTGGCGTCGTCAGCAAACATTGAGAGGAATGAGTCTATACCCTCTGGGAGATCATTTACGTATATCAGAAACAGGATAGGTCCAAGTACAGAGCCCTGTGGGACTCCACTGGTGACTTCACGCCAGTCTGAGGTCTCACCCCTCACTGTAACTCTCTGCTTCCTATTGCTTAGGTACTCCCTTATCCACTGGAGCGCCCTACCTGTTACTCCTGCCTGTTTCTCCAGCTTATGCATCAACCTTTTATGGGGTACTGTGTCAAAGGCTTTCCGACAGTCCAAAAAAATGCAGTCCGCCCACCCTTCTCTTTCTTGCTTAATTCTTGTCACCTGATCGTAGAATTCTATCAAGCCTGTAAGGCAAGATTTACCCTCCCTGAACCCATGTTGATGGGTTGTCACGAAGTCTCTTCTCTCCAGATGTGTTACTAGGTTTTTTCTCACAATCTTCTCCATCACCTTGCATGGTATACAAGTTAAGGACACTGGCCTGTAGTTCAGTGCCTC
This sequence comes from Procambarus virginalis, assembly GCA_020271785.1. Taxonomy (NCBI): domain Eukaryota; kingdom Metazoa; phylum Arthropoda; class Malacostraca; order Decapoda; family Cambaridae; genus Procambarus; species Procambarus virginalis. Next base: position 2,177 of record WNGS01156102.1, read on the forward strand.
TTGTCTGTCACCCTTTTTGTATATTGGTACTACATTAGCAGTCTTCCATATTTCTGGTAGGTCCCCCGTTTCCAGTGACTTACTATACACTATGGAGAGTGGTAAGCAAAGTGCTCCTGCACACTCTTTCAATACCCATGGCGAGATTCCATCCGGCCCAACAGCTTTTCTCACATCCAGCTCCAATAGGTGCTTTTTGACCTCATCTCTTGTAATTTCGAACCTATCCAAGGTCACCTGGTTTGCTGCCACCTCTCCCAGCGCCGTGATATCTCCCTGTTCTATTGTAAAGACCTCCTGGAACCTTTTGTTGAGTTCTTCACACACCTCTTTGTCATTCTCTGTGTACCTGTCCTCGCCCACCCTAAGTTTAATCACCTGTTCCTTCACTGTTGTCTTCCTCCTGATGTGACTGTGTAGTAGCTTTGGTTCAGTCTTGGCTTTGTTAGCTATATCATTTTCATACCTTTTCTCAGCTGCTCTTCTCACACTGACATACTCGTTCCTGGTTCTCTGGTATCTCTCTCTACTTTCTGGTGTTCTGTTATTACGAAAGTTCCTCCATGCCCTTTTGTTCAGCTCTTTGCTTTCATACATTCCCTATTAAACCACGGATTCTTCCTTTGCTTCTCTGTTTTTTCCTGTTGGGCTGGGACAAACCTGCTTACAGCCTCCTGACATTTTTGGGTGACATAGTCCATCATGTCTTGTACGGACTTGGTTCCGAGTTCTGTGTCCCAATGTATATCCCATAGGAATTTATTCATCTCCTCATAGTTTCCCTTTCTGTACGCCAGCCCTTTGGTTCCCAGTTCTTTTTTGGGGGTGATAATTCCTAGCTCAACCAGGTACTCAAAGCTCAATACACTATGATCACTCATTCCCAAGGGGGCTTCCAACTTAACTTCCCTTATATCCGACTCATTTAGGGTAAATATCAAATCCAGCAAGGCTGGTTCATCCCCTCCTCTCATTCTGGGGACTGTGTGTGGCTCAGTTTTGATTCCCTCTTTGAGACTACATTTCAAATTGTCCCTAACGTATATGGCTACTCCACCTCCTCGTCTAATATATCTATCTGTGTGAAATAGTTTAAATCCATTTATTTGATATTCGGCTAATAGTTCTCTATTATCAACATTCATCAACGTTTCGGTAAGTGCAATAATATCTATTTTTTCTGTGCAGACAAGAGCATTTAATTCGTTAATTTTATTTCTTAGACTTCTACTGTTTGTGTAATATACCCTAAGTGAATTGTTATTTTGAGGCCCTTCTCTTTCCCTGATCATTTTGCCAATTCCTTTCTCCCGCAAACACACTTTTATTACATCATTCCTCCAAATCAATTCCCATACCTCTATCTACTAACAGTTTAAACCCAAACAAACACCTCTAACCACTTCTTCCAACGAGTTTGCAACAGCAACAACCCCAGCTCTCGATAGATGCACCCCATCCCGAGCATACATTTCATTTCTTCCATAGAAGTGTTCCCAGTTGTCTATATAAGATATTGCATTAGATTTGCAATATCTTTCCAGCCTGCAATTGACACCAAGTGCCCTCGACATCCATTCATTTCCCACTCCCTTTCTTGGAAGAATGCCACATATGATCGGGATTCCTCCCTTGCTCCTAACTAATTCTATTGCTGTCTTGAATTTCAGTATTAGTTCCTCACTTCTAACTCTCCCAACATCATTACCCCCTACACTAATACAAATAATGGGTTTGCTCCCATTTCCCGTCATAATATCTTTCATGTTTCCAACAATATCACCAATTCCAGCTCCCGGATAGCAAACTCTTAATCTGTTCCCCCTATCTCTGGCACAAAACGTTCTGTCTAAATACCTCACCTGGGAATCCCCCACAACCAAAACTCGCCTCGGTACCTCCTTAACCTCCATATGAGTGGGATTGGGTGGTTATAAATAGGAGCTGCCTCGTATGGGCCAATAGGCCTTCTGCAGCTGCCTTTGTTCTTATGTTCTTATGTTCTTATGTTCTTATGTGAGGCAGCTCAAGACAGAGCACATGTTAGTGGTGGTGATCTTAACTACGTATAGTGCCGGAAGGGAGAAATATGGCGTTAATAACAGGTGTCATTTTCCTCGCCCGCAGAGTGTGTGAGATGGACCTGTCGACGGCCATGGAGCAGGCCAAGCAGGCGTGCAGTTACTTCTTCAACAACCGCTTCGAGGAGGCCAGGGCGCTGATGAGGCCGTGGTAGGTATACCCTTATAGTCTGTCCTGGTGTTATCATAGGCTGCCCCATCTTGTAGCGATATCATGGTAGCTGTCCCGTACTGTAGTGATATCAAGTGATATCATGATATACCAAACCTACCCAAGTCACTCAAACATCAGCCACTACCTTGGACCACATATGGACAAACATAACAGCTCCCCTTGCATCTGATATAATCTACGACAGAACAACTGACAACTATCCTACCATTCTCATAGCAAACATGGACATAACACCACCAAAAAGCAAGAAACTTTCATTCAGGTTACACAGTGAATCAGCTTTAGGTAATCTTACAAATGCACTTCACAATATTAACTGGAATTCTGAATTCAATAACACTCAGGATATAAATTCATTAACTAACCTCTTCCTCTCCAAAACTTCACAACATACAACCTTCATTGTCCCCTTCTTATCAAGCAAGTAACTGACAAAAGATTAACCAATCCATGGCTCACAAGTGGCATTCTCAACTCAATCAACAAGAAAATGAATATGAAAAGAAAGTTAGGAGCCGGTCGGCCGAGCGGACAGCACGAGGGACTTGTGATCCTGTGGTCCTGGGTTCGATCCCAGGCGCCGGCGAGAAACAATGGGCAGAGTTTCTTTTCCCTGTTACCTAGCAGTAAAATAGGTACCTGGGTGTTAGTCAGCTGTCACGGGCTGCTTCCTGGGATGGAGGCCTGGACCTGGAGAGCGTGCAGAGAGACCTGGAGAGCGTGCAGAGATCCTTTACTGCTAGAATCCACTCGGTAAAACATCTAAACTATTGGGACCGACTAAAGAGCCTAAATCTGTATTCCCTTGAGCGCAGGCGGGAGAGATACATAATAATTTACACGTGGAAAATATTAGAGGGGCTGGTCCCAAACCTGCACACAGAAATAACATCACATGAGACCAGAAGACATGGCAGGATGTGCAGAATACCCCCGTTGAAAAGCAGAGGTGCAACTGGTACTCTGAGAGAGAACTCTATCAACATCAGAGGCCCAAGACTGTTCAACACGCTTCCACTACACATAAGGGACATAACTGGCAAACCCCTCACAGTGTTCAAGAGAGAACTGGATAAGCACCTCCAAAGGATACCTGATCAACCAGGCTGTGACTCATACGTCAGGCTGCGAGCAGCCGCGTCCAACAGCCTGGTTGATCAGTCCAGCAACCAGGAGGCCTGGTCGATGACCGGGCCGCGGGGACGATAAGCCCCGGAAGCACCTCAAGGTATCCTCAAGGTAAGGAGGACCGGGCCGCGGGGACACTAAAAAGCCCCGAAATCATCTCAAGGTAACCTCAAGATAACCTCAAGAAGGATTGGCCTAGTTTCAAAGGAAGTAGCTAAAAGGTACTCATCAATGCTTACCAGTATCATAAGAAAGGCAAAACTTTCATATGTGAATAGATTCATTGAAGCAAAAGGCAACATGAAAAGCACTTGGAAAACAATCTCTAGTATCCTAAGAACTAAACAACACTCACATAACCAAATAAAACTCTATAAGGATGGGTATACACCGTCAAAATTAATAGCTTCTTTTCATCGGTTGGTGCTAATCTTGCCAGTAAAATCCCACAGACTCAGACACATATTAACACATATCTCTCAGGCAGCTATCCAAACTCTCTTCTCCTTTCACCAATCAGCCCGGCAGATGTTGTGTCCATCATACACTCTCTAAAAACCAAGGCAGGGAACTCCAGTGAAATTCCGTCCATTGTATACAAGAGCGCCTCCCATGCCCTTGCCCCACCCATAGCTCTACTGTTCAACAAATCTATAGAGTGTCACACCTTCCCTGATATCCTTAAAAAAGCAAGAGTAACGCCAGTCCATAAAGGAGGCAATCCGGCGGACATAAACAATTATAGACCCATATCAAATCTACCCATTCTATCAAAAATATTTGAAAAAATTATCTACAAACAGCTTTATTCCTACCTCGCAAAATTCGACATATTCAGCCCCTGCCAGTTTGGCTTCCGGTCCCAAAAGAGCACCAACGATGCAATCATTAGTCTCCTTGACGTAATCTACTCAGCCCTTGACAAAAATGAGTTTCCGATTGGACTCTTCATTGACCTAAGAAAAGCCTTTGATACTGTTAATCACAACTACCTCTTACTTAAACTCCAGCATTATGGAATCCGAGGCCTTGCCCTTGACTACATCCGATCCTATCTTAGTGACAGACACCAATATGTAACTATCAATGATACAACTTCTTCCACTCTACCAATTACCGTTGGAGTGCCACATGACAGCATCTTAGGACCTCTTCTATTTCTTATATATATATATATATATATATATATATATATATATATATATATATATATATATATATATATATATATATATATATATATATATATATATATATATGCAGAATAACCACATGTGAAAAATAGAAAATGCTTAACGCGTTTTCGGCTAATTCGCCTTCATCAGAGCAAAGTAGAATGAAGATGGCGAATTAGATGGCAAAGTAGAATTATCATCTTCATTCTACTTTGCTCTGATGAAGGCGAATTAGCCGAAAACGCGTTAAGCATTTTCTATTTTTCACATGTGGTTATTCTGCATACTTGGATCAGTGTTTTTGTGATCATTGTTGCATATATATAATATATATATATATATATATATATATATATATATATATATATGTAATATATATATATATATATATATATATATATATATATATATATATATATATATCAATATCTGCCTAATGTCTCTAATATTCTTAAACCTATTGTTTGCTGATGATACTACCCTTATCTATTCAGACCCCAACCCACATACACTAAATAATGTTGTGAATAATGAATTAAAAAAAGTCCACTTATGGATGTCAACTAACAAACTAACATTAAACATAGAAAAGACTTACTACATCTTATTTGGAAGCAAATCATTGAATGCCATTGAGCTACAGATAGACAACATTAACATCAGTAATAAAATGATGGTAAGTTTCTTGGCCTATTCCTAGACAAGAGACTCAACTTCAGCACCCACATTCAACACATAACTAAGAAAGTCTCTAAAACAGTTGGTATACTCTATAAATAAGATATTATGTTCCTAACTCTGCTCTCCTCTCACTATATTATGCACTAATCTACCCCTATCTTAATTATGGTATCTGTGCATGGGGGTCTACCACTGCAAACCACCTTAAGCCCATCATCACCCAGCAAAATCTGCTATCAGAATAATAACAAACTCTGCTTTCAGACAACACTCAGCTCCCTTGTTTAAATCCCTAAATTTGCTAAATATTAACTCCCTCTATACATTCTCTTGTGTCAACTACATTTACAAAACCCCTGTTCTTAAATGCAAATCCTGCTCTGAAACTCTCCCTGGACAGATGTAATAGGACCCATTATCACCACACCAGAAATAAATATCTCTTTGATATCCCAAGAGTCAAACTTAATCTGTGTAAACACGCTATGCAAATTAAGGGACCTAGTCTATGGAACTCACTCCCTAATGAAATGAAAGCTGTCAAACTTTTGCCTCATTTAAAACAAAAACAAAAAGTACCTAATTTCATCTTCGTAGTTTCCTACACTGAGCTTTAAATTTGCTCTGTATCTAGTGTTACTCAATCTCCAACCTTTATGTACTTAACCCAAACAACTTTATCATTGTGTCCATTGCTGTCTTCTTTTATGTGCTAGCCATATGCTGTATTGTGCCTACTAAGTTTTGTTAAACTACCATTCAAGCTGTCATTGCAATCAATCTGAGCTACCTATGTGCTTTAATATACCTACAATTTTCTCTCATCTGTTATTTTTTCTTGCTTTGTAATGTTATTATTTTTTATAAATTTTGCAAGTATTTCTTTTTAAAAATTTTCCAAGTATTTACCTACTTAATATTTTCTTAGATTAGGACCTGCCCGAAAACGCTGCGCGTACTAGTGGCTTTACAAGATTGTAATTACTATGCTATGTATCCTCACTCCCAATGTACTTCTTGTATAATAAATAAATAAATAAAATGAAAAATGTTGGCTGCCAGTGTTGCCATCTCCGTGGGGTAGTCAGTGTCCCCAGTGTTCCCATCTCCTTTAATCGCAACGTTTAAATGTCTAAACCATTATTTACAGATTTAATCTATGTGTTCATATGTTTTATATTTACATGTGTTTAAGAACTAGGAGCCGGTCGGCCGAGCGGACAGCACGCTAGACTTGTGATCCTGTAGTCCTGGGTTCGATCCCAGGCGCCGGCGAGAAACACGGCAGAGTTTCTTTCACCCTATGCCCCTGTTACCTAGCAGTAAAATAGGTACCCGGGTGTTAGTCAGCTGTCACGGGCTGCTGCCTGGGGTGGAGGCCTGGTCGAGGACCGGGCCGCGGGGACACTAAAAGCCCCGAAATCATCTCAAGATAACCTCAATAACCTCAAGATACATATAACAACCCGCGCTCAAGGTTATTCAAGCATCACTCCTCTACGAATGTATTTCCTCCTGATACAACTTGTTTTACGTATAACCAGAAGCAGCAACCAATCACAGACGAGACTGTGACGTCCAATCACAACCCGCGAAATCAGAAACGTAACAGCCTCATCCAGTCACAATCCTATTAATGACAACACTACAATATTGTCCAGTGAAAACTCTCGGAATCTAAATGCATAACACTAAAAGCATTAATAATTGTCACTATGTAAGTCTCGTCCAATCAAGGCTCTGAAGTTCTGCCAATCAAAAAAAAAACTAACTGATGACGTCAGAGGAACACTAGGGCAGACAGCTTTGAAAAGAGAAGAGGAAATTCCATCATTTATTTATCCATGGGTAATTCCCTACTCAGCACCGGTGCCACCCACCTCCCCACACACACACACACACCACACACAACACACCAACACACACACACACACACACACCACACACACACCACACACCACACACCACGCACCCACTCAAAGGTCATTCAAAGGTGACACCCCTAGGGTCAACACTTGCATCAGAGGAGCTCCAGCATATTTCAACAATCCTAAGTATTGTAGTACAGGTTGAGGATAGTGAGTAGTGTCCCAGAGATCATAAAGGTATAGTGCTTTTGAAAAATAGATGAGATAACAGGAATGTGCTAAGGGAAGTGAAAAATTGGGTGAGAAAAAGTTGCCCCTATAGTGTTTACAGTGCAGAAGAACATTCAAGATGGCCACTGACAAGAGGAAATACAAAACAGAGCTTGATTTTGTGGGATTCAATGAAGAAAGCATTGATATTAGCAGTCTAACAACAAGTTGGTAAAATTAGATACTATAGTGAACTCTCATGTAGAAATAATTAGTAAATTGAAAGAAAGTAATGATCATTTGAATAGCAAAGTTTTAGGTCTTGAGGGTTAGTGAAAGACTTGCGCAAGGAAAAGAGTCAATTGGAAACAAATTGCAAAGCCATGGAAGAAGAAAATATACTCTTAAAATAGCTTTGGAAGAAGTTAGAGCAAATTTAAACATAAATGATTACAATAGGCTAGGCAAGGAAATTCAAGAGGAGAAACAGCTTTTGTCAGCACAGATGGAGGAAGTTACACAGGGAATAGAACAGTGCAAGAAAGATGCAACTCACTTATGCACAAGTGGCCAAGGAGAAGGAAAAAATGGAAGCAGCAGTAAAGGAAGCCCAAAATGCAGCAACCAAGATAAAACAACATTAGGCTGGAAGTGAGAAAGGAATTGGCATCTAACCCGAGGTTGGTGCAAAACACAGTTGATCGGAGTAAGTCCCTGATAATTTTGGCTGCAAAGAAAAGGAATAACATCTAGGTCAGAAAGAGCTGTAGAAGAAGCAAAAGTAGTAGATAAAATTGTTGGCCTCGTGGAAGGTCTTACAACCAAAGAGAATGTGTGCGACTACAGGAGAATAGGCAGATATGTAAAAGGGAAAGATCGACCTTTGAGGATCACCCTAAACGGTGCCAAGCAGATGGAAGAAGTACTAAGGAATGCTAGAAAGTTACAAAGTGATGAGGATGGGAAAATGTGTCATTAAGACGAGATCTTTCAAGAGAAGACAGAGAGAGCTGAAACTGAACCTCGCTGAGGCAAAACGTTTAAATGAGAGCAGGAATGAAGAAGAAATCAATTCTTTTTTCTACAAAGTGTTAGGGGTAGGCAGACCAGTAAAGTGGTACATAAAGGCAAACCAACAAAATCATAGAGAGAGGGGGAGTGAAGAATAAGGAGAGGGGGAACAAGTTCCTGAAGATTGCATACACCAACATATTGGAGTAAGATCGAAGATATTGGAGTAAGTGATGTAATACAGATGCAGACACCATACATTGTTGCA
>WNGS01156102.1:11773-29801 GCA_020271785.1 Procambarus virginalis
TTAAAACTGTGTATGGAGCCAGCCTCCACCACATCACTGCCTAATGCATTCATCCGTTAACTACTCTGACACTGAAAAAAGACAGTGTGGTGTGTGTGTGGTGTGTGTGTGTGTGTTGTGTGTGTGTGTGTTGTGTGTGTGTGCGTGCGTGCGTGCGTGCGTGCGTGCGTGCGTGCGTGCCGCGCGCTTACCTAGCAGTGTCTACGGTGGAGGGAGATTCATCTCTTATACCCCGCCTACCGGCCTTGTCGTATCTGTTCCATTACAATTTTAACTATTTTGATGATCAAATTCTTTGTCGAATCTGGCTTGTAAGTTTGGATGGAGGTGGCTTCCACAATTTCTTTCAGTGCATTCTACTACATGTTGACTACTTGTTTTAGGTATAGGTATTACAGGAATGTATTTCCTTACATTCCTTTGACACAATCTGAAGAGGCTAGCTTTGTTCACCTTACATAATTCCGTTGTATCTTGTATGTTGTGATCATATGCCCTCAGTTATTTATATGCTGTTGTGAGATTAAATATCAATAGCCTTTTCTCGTAGCTTAATCCTCTTAGCTCTGGCACCAATATTTTCCAAACCTTTGTACGTTTTCAATTTGGGTATGTTTCACACGGTGCGGGTTCCATGACTGTGCTGCATATTCCAGTATTGGTCTAGCAAATGTGTGTAGATTGCCTTGAGAGAGTTCTGATTCAGGTTTCTAAACTATGTTCTTATATTTGCCAGCATCCCACATGCTGCCGATGTTATCCTGTTTGTGTGTACCTCTGGTGTTACATTTAAAACTGCATCCACTCACAAATCTTCCTGATTCCTGTAGTTGCCTTCCAGTCTCTCCTTCCCCTCGTCGATCTCCATTACCTTACACTTGTTGGGATTAAATTCCAGCAACCATTTGTTTGACAATTCCTGGAGTTAAGGTTATCCTGTAACTTGCTACAGTCCTCTTCTGTTTTTACATCCTCATCAGCTTTGCATCGTCTGCAAGCAATGACATGTAGAAGCTGATACTCCCTCGGGAAGGTTGTTCACATAAATTAGGAACAGCAGCGGCCTCAGGACAGAGCCTTGCGGGGATCAGGAAGCACATGAGACAGTCGCCAGGGGGACAAAAGCCAGGCAAACAGCAGCGGGCCACCAGCGACACCCAGCAGCTGCCAGCCAGGCTCATGAACAACGCAGCCCACTCACACACGGCACACTGGTGTTGGTCTACCACTTTGGACCGACTCCTATACTTTATATCTTACTTATTCTCCATCTTCACCTTATCTTTCCTGTGTTTGGTCTTCATCTTTGCCTCCCTCACACCCTCCTCTCCCTCACACCCTCCTCTCCCTCACACCCTCCTTCTCTCCCTCACACCCTCCTTCTCTCCCTCACACTCTCCTTAAAAAATCCTCTCGTCATCAAAACGAAGAAATGTCTCTCAGTACTCACGTCAACGCTCACGTCAACGCTCACGTCAACGCTCACGTCAACGCTCACGTCAACGCTCACGTCAACGCTCACGTCAACGCTCACGTCAACTTCACGTCAACGCTCACGTCAACGCTCACGTCAACGCTCACGTCAACGCTCACGTCAACGTTCACGTCAACGCTCACGTCAACGCTCACGTCAACGCTCACGTCAACGCTCACGTCAACGTTCACGTCAACGCTCACGTCAACGCTCACATCAACGCTCACGTCAACGTTCACGTCAACGTTCACATCAACGTTCACATCAACGCTCACGTCAACGCTCACGTCAACGTTCACGTCAACGTTCACATCAACGTTCACATCAACGCTCACGTCAACGTTCACATCAACGCTCACATCAATGTTCACATCAACGCTCACGTCAACACTCACATCAACGCTCACGTCAACGCTCACGTCAACGTTCACGTCAACGCTCACGTCAACGCTCACGTCAACGTTCACATCAACGTTCACGTCAACGTTCACGTCAACGTTCACGTCAACGTTCACATCAACGTTCACGTCAACGTTCACGTAAACGTTCACGTCAACGTTCAGGTCAACGTTCACGTCAACGTTCACATCAACGTTCACGTCAACGTTCACATCAACGCTCACGTCAACGTTCACATCAACGCTCACGTCAACGCTCACGTCAACGTTCACGTCAACGTTCACGTCAACGTTCACATCAACGCTCACGTCAACGTTCACATCAACGCTCACGTCAATGTTCACATCAACGCTCACGTCAACGTTCACATCAACGCTCACGTCAACGTTCACATCAACGTTCACGTCAACGCTCACGTCAACGCTCACGTCAACGTTCACATCAACGCTCACGTCAACGCTCACATCAACGCTCACGTCAACGCTCACGTCAACGTTCACGTCAACGCTCACGTCAACGCTCACGTCAACGCTCACATCAACGCTCACGTCAACGTTCACGTCAACGTTCACATCAACGCTCACGTCAACGTTCACGTCAACGTTCACATCAACGCTCACGTCAACGCTCACGTCAACGTTCACATCAACGCTCACGTCAACGTTCACATCAACGTTCACGTCAACGTTCACATCAACGCTCACGTCAACGTTCACATCAACGCTCACGTCAACGCTCACATCAACGCTCACGTCAACGCTCACGTCAACGTTCACGTCAACGCTCACGTCAACGCTCACGTCAACGCTCACGTCAACGCTCACGTCAACGCTCACGTCAACGTTCACATCAACGCTCACGTCAACGCTCACGTCAACGCTCACGTCAACGCTCACGTCAACGTTCACGTCAACGTTCACATCAACGCTCACGTCAACGCTCACATCAACGCTCACGTCAACGTTCACGTTAACGCTCACATCAACGCTCACATCAACGTTCACGTCAACGCTCACATCAACGCTCACGTCAACGCTGACATCAATGCTCACATCAACGCTCACATCAACGCTCACGTCAACGCTCACATCAACGCTCACATCAACGTTCACGTCAACGCTCACGTCAACGCTCACATCAACGCTCACATCAACGTTCACGTCAACGCTCACGTCAACGCTCACGTCAACGTTCACATCAACGCTCACGTCAACGTTCACATCAACGCTCACGTCAACGCTCACATCAACGCTCACATCAACGCTCACGTCAACGCTCACGTCAACGCTCACGTCAACGTTCACATCAACGCTCACATCACGCTCACATCAACGCTCACGTCAATGCTCACGTCAACATTCACATCAACGCTCACGTCAATGTTCACATCAACGCTCACGTCAACGCTCACGTCAACGCTCACGTCAACGCTCACGTCAACGCTCACGTCAACATTCACATCAACGCTCACATCAAGTTCACATCAACGCTCACGTCAACGCTCACGTCAACGCTCACGTCAACGCTCACGTCAACGCTCACGTCAACATTCACATCAACGCTCACATCAATGTTCACATCAACGCTCACGTCAACGCTCACATCAACGCTCACGTCAACGCTCACATCAACGCTCACATCAATGTTCAATGGTGGAGTGGGGAATGGTTAGGAGGACGAGGGAACAGTGGATCGGGGATGATGGAGACAAAGTGACAGGGGGGCGGGAATGGAGAGGAGGCCGAAGGGACGGGGGAATAAGGAATAGTTGGGGGGGCGAGGGGGAGGGGGGAGGGGGATGTGGGGAGGACTGGGAGACGGGAAAGGTTGCTGTAGCTCAGCAACGCATACGTGTTGCTGAGCCACAGCAACACGTGGCTGGGTACAGCTAGTTAAAAATATAAAAGCTGAAGATTTCCCGTCCGTTGAAACAGAACACAGTTGTCTTAAAATGCAAATGACTTAACTTCATATCCTTCTCTTACAGAGATGAAGAGACGCCATCTTTTTATACTGGGAGCGGTAAGTTTCACTTGACAGCCAATACAATGTCCTGTCTTTGTGTATGCGTACTTGTGAGGTCTGTGTTCCATACGCCAGTTGTCTAGTGCAGTGACTCCTGGAGCCGGATTCACGAAGCAGTTACGCAAGCGCTTACGAACCTGTACATCTTTTCTCGATCTTTGGCGACTTTGTATACAATTATTAAACAGTTAATGAGCTCGGAAGCAACCGGAGGCTGTTTATAACAGTAACACCAGTCGATTAGGAAGTTTTCATGCTTGTAAACTGTTTAATGAATGTAACCAAAGCCGTCAAAGATTGAGGAAAGATGTACACGTTCATAAGTACTTGCGTAACTGCTTCGTGAATCAAGGTCTTGATCTCTTCCTGCATCATATCTGCTTTTTACAATTATGAATGTAGTTTGCTTCTTCAAGCTACTCCTTTAGTTCATTCCATTTCCCACTATTTTTACGCTAAATGAAACTTTCTAACATCTCGGGGACTTGGATGAGTCATTGGAATGTTAGAAAAGATTTGGATGTAAACATTTTCCACTCTTTTTCCTTCCCACTAAGTATTATATACATCTGTATAAATCGCATGGATGTTTACTGTCAACTTCTTCTTATATAATTACATAGGCGTTTTGGTTGTGTCATACCTGATGGTTACCTTGCGATGATTTCGGGGCTTAGCGTCCCCGCGGCCCGGTCCTCGACCTGGCCTCCTACTTGCTGGACTTAAGAGGCAATATAGCTTTACAAGTAATATAATTTTCATAGTTTCTTTCAGACATTCATCGTCTATTTATGTATTTATCCCTAACTCTGTTGTATCTGAGTTTTCATTTATCACAGGGGTAGATAGACTTGTTTTGTTTCTCTTTAATTGCCAGGTTTTCTATGAATGTTTTATTGAAGACAAGTTAGGTTTCGTTGGGCTGCCTTCGAAGCTTACAAGTTTATCTTTAAGACTTGATACTTCCAATTTCACTGACATCTTCACTCCCAGAATAATCACTTTCGTTCGTTAACTTGCCAATATCGGTCTCCAGCACAAGGAAAGTGCCCTACAGAGCAGGAGACGAAATCATGACCTGGATCATTTTCAAACATAAATCCGATTCATTGAACGGCAAGAGAAAGAGAGCGCTTGGAGATGCGTCCTTACTATCTTCTAAGGTTTCTAGAGATGAATTTCGGGGCTTTAGTGTCCCCGCGGCCGCCCTTACCTTGAGGATACCTTGAGGTGCTTCCGGGCTTATCGTCCCCGCGGCCCGGTCATCGACCAGGCCTCCTGGTTGCTGGACTGATCAACCAGGCTGTTGGACGCGGCTGCTCGCAGCCTGACGTATGAGTCACAGCCTGGTTGATCAGGTATCCTTTGGAGGTGCTTATCCAGTTCTCTCTTGAACACTGTGAGGGGTTTGCCAGTTATGTCCCTTATGTGTAGTGGAAGCGTGTTGAACAGTCTCGGGCCTCTGATGTTGATAGAGTTCTCTCTCAGAGTACCAGTTGCACCTCTGCTTTTCAACGGGGGTATTCTGCACATCCTGCCATGTCTTCTGGTCTCATGTGATGTTATTTCTGTGTGCAGGTTTGGGACCAGCCCCTCTAATATTTTCCACGTGTAAATTATTATGTATCTCTCCCGCCTGCGCTCAAGGAATACAGATTTAGGCTCTTTAGTCGGTCCCAATAGTTTAGATGTTTTACCGAGTGGATTCTAGCAGTAAAGGATCTCTGCACGCTCTCCAGGTCAGCAATTTCACCAGCAGTGAAAGGGGCTGTCATTGTGCAGCAGTACTCCACTCTAGAGAGCACAAGCGTTTTGAAAAGTGTCATCATCGGTATAGCATCTCTAGTGTGAAAAGTTCTTGTTATCCAACCTGTCATTTTTCTTGCAGTTGTGACGGCTACTTTATTGTGTTCTTTAAAGGTAAGGTCTTCCGACATGAGTACACCCAGATCCTTTACATTGCCTTTTCGTTCTATGTTATGATTTGCCTGAGTTTTGTACGTGGTTTCCGTTTTTATATTTTCATTTTTTCCATAGCGCATGAGCTGGAACTTGTCTTCGTTAAACACCATATTATTTTCTGTAGCCCATAGAAAGACCTGATCTACATCTGACTGGAGGTTCGCCGTGTCCTCTATGTTGCCTACTCTCATGAAGATCCTAGTGTCATCTGCAAAGGATGATACAGTGCTATAGGTTGTGTTCTTGTCTATGTCCGATATAAGGATGAGAAAAAGTACTGGAGCAAGCACAGTACCCTGGGGGACTGAGCTCTTAACGGTTGACGGGTTGGATTTTATTTTGTTGACTATTACACATTGGGTTCTGTTGGTCAGGAAATTGTAGATCCATCTGCCTACTTTTCCGGTAATTCCTTTTGAGCGCATTTTATGGGCAATAACACCATGGTCACATTTATCAAAAGCTTTTGCAAATCTGTGTAAATTACATCAGCGTTTTGTTTGTCTTCCATAGCATCTAATGCCATATCATAGTGGTCCAGCAACTGCGACAGGCAAGAGCGCCCTGTTCTGAAACCATGTTGTCCGGGGTTATGGAGATGCTGTGATTCCATGTATTTTGTGATCTTACTTCTTAGCACTCTCTCAAAAATTTTTATGATGTGCGATGTTAGTGCTATCGGTCTGTAATTTTTTGCCTCTGCCTTATTTCCTCCTTTATGAAGTGGTGCTATCTCTGCTGTTTTTAGTATATCAGGAATAACGCCAGTATCTAGGCTTTGTCTCCACAGAATGTGAAGGGCCTGCGATAGTGGTTTTTTACAGTTCTTGATGAATATGGAGTTCCAAGAATCCGGGCCTGGTGCGGAGTGCATAGGCATACTGTTTATGGCTTCTTCAAAATCCAGTGGGGATAGGGTGACGTCTGATATATGATTTGATGTTGGTATCATATCCATGAAAAATTCATTTGGGTTATCGATCTTTAGTGCGTTTAATGGCTCGCTGAAGACAGAGTCGTATTGCTTCCTCAGTAGCTCGCTCATTTCTTTGTTGTCATCGGTGAAAGTTCCATCTTCCTTTCGCAGGGGCCCGATACTAGATGTGGTTTTTGATCTTGATTTTGCATAGGAGAAAAAATATTTCGGGTTTCTCTCTATTTCACTGATGGCCTTTTGCTCTCTTTCCCTCTCCTGCGTTTTGTATGATTCTTGTAGCTTGAGTTCAATTTTTCCTATTTCGCTACCTAACCTTCTTCGCCGTTCCTGAGATAGGGTGCGACTCTCAAGTTGTACCGCGATTCGTTTTCTTCGCCTATATAGGGAACGACGTTCTCGTTCCAATCTGCATCTCTTCCTCTTTTTTCTTAGGGGGATGCGGTTTGTACATATTTCTAGTGCTACTGAGCTTATTTTTTCCAGGCACTGGTTCAGGTTCGCATTTCCTAGCTGTTCTTCCCAGTTTATTTCTGTGAAGTCCTGGTTTATTTGCTCCCAGTTTATCTGTTTATTATTGAAGTTGAATTTGCTGAAATCTCCTCCACCGGGAATCTGGACTGGTTTTGAAGGTCTATTCCCCATGGTTGTCATAACTTCAATTAAGTTGTGATCTGAGTAACAGGTATTTGTAATCATTATGTTCCTGATCAATTCATCATTATTAGTGAAAATGAGGTCCAGCGTGTTCTCCTTCCTGGTTGGTTCTACTATTTGCTGGTTTAAGGCAAACCTGTCGCACATCCGTAGCAGGTCATTTGCATGTGCCTGTTCATTAAGGCTACTTCCTGGTATTCTTTCTGATATTACTGTATTAGCCAGGTGCTTCCATTTCAGGTGCCGTAGGTTGAAGTCCCCAAGCAGATGATGTTCGGAGCTGGATTTGTGAGGTTTCCAAGCAGTGTTCTACTTTCATTAGTTGGTCTTTAAACTGCTGAGGGTTTGCCTCCGGTGACTTATATACAAGGACAATAACTACATTTATAATCTCTATTTTGATTATCAGCACTTCCACCATATCATTCGAGGTGTTTAGCAGCTCAGTACAGATGAGTGTGTCTTTGATGTATAGGCTGACCCCACCCTGAAGCCGGTGTTTCCTATCACATCTGAAAAGATTGTACTCTGAGATCCATATTTCACCATCATGGTAGTCCTTTGTGTGGGTTTCTGTTAGGGCTGCAAACACTGCATTTGCCTCATGAAGGAGACCATCTATAAAGTGAACTTTGTTGGATTTGCGTGTTTTTATACCTTGAATGTTGGCAAATATAAATGATGTTATCGTGGTAGTGGAAGTGCTGGATGCCTTACTTGGTGTTAATATCTGAGGCTCTGGTAAGGGGGCCACTGTGTTTGCGTCCAGGGTGTGTTGTTTTCGAAGTGATTCGTCCAGTTTCGGTAGTGGGGCGAGTGTGTGTGGGTAGTACCTGTGTGTTTGTTGGTAATGTGTATTCCAGACTTGTGGGTATCTCCCTTCCCCTCTGTAATCCTGTGGTGGTTCCATCTGACTGTTCCTCTCTCTTATATTTTCTGCTCTGTTTCTGGNTTTGATGTGGGCCTCTGGGAACAGTCGGTGTGATATCAACCCCCAAATCTTTCTCTCTGTTTGACTCCTGCAGGATATCACCTCCCAGATGATACCTTGTGTTCAGCCTCCTGCTCCCTTCGCCTAATTTCATCATCTTACACTTTCCTGAGTTGAACTTTAGCAGCCATTTTCTAGACCATTCCTCCAGTTTATCCAGGTCATCCTGTAGTCTCTGTGTAGCACTGCTGTAGCACTCCTGTACCTCTTACACTGCGCAAGAGTGTAAGAGGCCGAGCGTCTGCAGCAGCCTAAGGAGTGACTCGGCTGAGTGACCGAGAAGACTTACTATCCTATTTGTGGGTCAGGATATAGGCGGCGGGTCATCCATAAAGTACGCATAAGTGTTGTGTTAGTGTGTTACACTGACCAGTTGCTGCACAGTGGTGTGTGTGGTGTGTGTGTGTGTGTGTGTGTGTGTGTGTGTGTGTGTGTGTGGTGTGTGTGTGTGTGTGTGTGTGTGTGTGTGTGTGGTGTGTTTGTGGTGTATTCATATGTACTCGCCTGTGTGTCTGAACAGATCCTTTGTCTGCAGGATCAAGCATTGACTCTTGGATCCCGCCTTTCTAGCCATCGGATGTTTACAGCAATGACTCCGGTCCCATTTCCATATCATATCTAGTTTTAAAATTATGAATAGTATTGGCTTCCACAACCTACTCCTTAAGTGCATTCCATTTTCTCACTACTCTCATGCTAAAAGAATACTTCCTAACATCTCTGTGACTCATCTTAGTTTCCAGCTTCCACCTATGTCCCCTCGTTCTGTTACTATTCCGTGTGAACATTTCGTCTATTTCCAATCTGTCAATTCCCTGACTATTTTATACGTTCCTATCATATCCCCCCTCTTCCTTAGTTTTCTCTAGTGTAGTTAGGTTCAGTTCCTTCAGGCGCTCTTCATATCCCATCCCTCGTAACGCTGGGACGAGTCTTGTTGCAAACTTCTGAACCTTTTCCAGTTTTCTTATGTGTTTCTTCGGGTGGGGACTCCATGATGGCGCGGCATACTCTAAGACTGGCCTCACATAGGCAGTGTAAAGCGCCCTAAATGCCTCCTTACTTAGAGTTCTGAATGATATTCTGACTTTTGCCAGTGTAGAGTACGCTGCTGTCGTTATCCTATTTATATGTGCCTCAGGAGTTAGATTAGGTGTTACGTCCATGCCCAGGTCTCTTTCTCGAGTCGTCACAGGTAGGCAGCTCCCCTTCATTGTGTACGATCTCTTTGATCTCCTATCACCTAGTCCCATTTCCATAACTTTACATTTACTCGTGTTGAACTCCAGTAGCCATTTCTCTGACGATTTCTGCAACCTGTTTAAATCCTCTTGGAGGATCCTACAATCCTCATCTTTCACAACTCTTCTCATTAACTTTGCATTATCCGCGAACACCGACATGTAGGATTCTGCTCCTGTAAACATGTCATTAACGTATATTAGAAATAGAATTGTTCCCAACACCGATCCTTGAGGTACTCCACTTGTTACTGTTCGCCAGTCCGACTTCTCGCCCCTTACCGTAACTCTCTGGCTCCTTCCTGTTAGGTAGTTCCTTACCCAAGTTAGGGCCTTTCCACTTACTCCCGCCTGCCCTCTCTTTGTTGAATAGCAGTCTCATGTGCGGTACTGTATCAAAGGCTTTTTGGCAGTCCAGAAATATGCAGTCTAGAAATACGCAGTCTGCCTATCCTTCACTGTCTTGCCTTATCCTCGTTATTTTATCAAAAATTCCAAAAGGTTTGTTAAGCATGATTTTCCTTTCCAGGACTCATGTTGATGTTTGTTTACAAACCTAATGCTCTCCAGGTGTGCAACAGCAACTAATTATTCTTTCAAGTATTTTGTAGGGAGATGCTTGTCAGTTTTACAGGTCTATAGTTAAGTGCCTTCCCCTATCCCTTTTCTTGAAAATCGGTACGACATTTGCCTTCTTCCAGCAACTGGACAATTCTTCCTACATAAGTGACTCATTATAGATCCTTGCCAGAGGCACCTGAGGGCCTGCGCTGCCTCTTTTAATATCCACGGGGATACTTTGTCTGGTCCAACCGCTTTAGTTGCATCCAGTGTTGTCAACTGTTTCATTACCTCCTCTGCTGTGACATCTATATCTGATAGTCTTTCATCTTGGGTAATCTCTTCTAACAATGGGAGCTGCTCAGGCTCGGTTGTGAACACCCCATGGAAACTGGCATTCAATGCCACGCATATTTCCTTGTCACTTTCTGAATATGTTCCCTCTGTTTGCGTGTGTGTGTGTGTATTCACTTAGTTGTATTCACTTAGTTGTATTTTACGGGGGTTGAGCTTTGCTCTTTCGGCCCGCCTCTCAACTGTCAATCAACTGTTTACTAACTACACTAACTATTTTTTTTTTCCCACACCACACACACACACACACCCCAGGAAGCAGCCCGTGACAGCTGACTAACTCCCAGGTACCTATTTACTGCTAGGTAAATAGGTGGTGTGTGTGTGTGTGTGTGTGTGTGTGTGTGTGTGTGTGTGTGTGTGTGTGTGTGTGTGTGTGTGTGTGTGTGTGTGTGTGTGTGTGCGCGCGTGTTTCGTCTAATTTCGTTATAAAATTATATTATTTCAGAGTAAAAACATTTTTTTTGTCATGTTCTACGTTCAGCACCAACATTACTCGGGACAGAAGAGCCTCCAATAGCACCAGGTGGACCCATTGTGCGATAAACACCATCAATACATTCGATATAACAAACACAGTCACTGAGAAGGTTGTCGACGAAATACATGCAGACTTTGTTATGCAAGCCCCTTGGGAATCTCCGCCAGCAGACTTTAAGATTATGGTTATTGAAGGAAAAAAGAACCAGACAAATCCTCATCTGCTACGTATCATTGCACAGATGCATATAGAAGCAAACTTGGCATCTGACACCTTCACTTACTTCACAGATGGATCAGTAGACCAGCAGGGACAAGAAACCGGAGCTGCAGTTAAAGCAGGAAACTCTGTAAATAGTTGGAGGCTCTCAAATGGGTGTTCGACTTTACAGAGATGCTAGCCGTTCAAAAGGCTTTGGAACATGCTCTTGCTGAACACCGACAACATGTTATCATACATACAGATTCGAGAACTGCTATTGAAACCTTGCAACAAAAACGCATACATAACAACATCCATCTGATAACAAATGTCATATTATTAGTGCAAACACTCAAACGTCAAGACCGTCAGGTACTTATCAACTGGGTGCCAAGTCATGTGGGAATAATAGGAAATGACACTGCAGAAGAAGCTGCAAAACTTGCAACTAAGAGAAGAAATGTAGACATTTACATACCACAGAGTCTATCACAGATTAAGAAAGTAATTGGAAACAGAGTAATGCAGATGATGTAGTGACCACAACACAGCAGTTGCAACGTCAGGATCTGCGGGTTGGTACAAGAATTCAACCATCTACGAACCATTTACTCTGATGAAAGGGAGCAATAGAACAACTGAAGTACACTTACATCGCATCAGGCTTGGGTACCCATGTGCATGGGAAATAGGCTTACAGGTTCCGGGAGATGAGAGGAAATGTCAGCACTGTGGAGAAATGCCCGACAGACCACTGGAACATTATCTAACACAGTGCACAGTTACAAACCCATTAAGATTTAACAGAGCAGAAGAAGTTGTTAAACACATGGGGCAAAAATCTTACTGAAGCGACCATACGAGTCAATACTCATACTCCGCCCAAGTAAAACAGAAACAAGCAACACATAGGAGGCCAGCCAGAGGCTTAGGGTCCGCCCAGGAATATCCCTGCCAAAAAATAATAATAAAAAAACACCAACATTATAGTGAATAAATATGTCCCATTTCTTTGTAACTTACCTAATGCTAGCAAGCTATGAGTATCTTTAGGTAGCTTTGGGTAGCTTTGAGTAGCTATGGGTAGCTTTGAGTAGCTTTGGGTAGCTTTGGGAACTTTTGGTAGCTCTGAATAACTTTGGGTTGCTTTGAGTAGCTTTAGGTGGATTTGGATGGCTTTGTGTAACTTTGGTAGCTTTGGATGGCATTGTGTAACTTTGGGTGGCTTTGTGTAGCTTTGGGTGGCTTTGTGTAGTTTTGTGTAACTTCGGGTACCTTTGTGTAGCTTTCGGTAGCTTTGCATTGCTTTGAGTAGCTTTGGGTGGCTTTGTGTAGTATTTTCTACCACAGAGGTGGCCACACATGGTGAAGTGGGTGGTGTAGTGTGGGCGTCCCGCCGCCCTGCGTCACGGCCTGACGCCTCAATGTCCCACTGTTTAATGTCCAGTCAAGCAATTTGTGTCATCACCTAGTTGTACTCACCTAGTTGTACTCACCTAGTTGTATTTACCTAGTTGTACTCACCTAGTTGTACTCACCTAGTTGTACTCACCTAGTTGTACTCACCTAGTTGTACTCACCTAGTTGTACTCACCTAGTTGTACTCACCTAGTTGTACTCACCTAGTTGTCCTCACCTAGTTGTACTCACCTAGTTGTACTCACCTAGTTGTATTTACCTAGTTGTACTCATCTAGTTGTACTCACCTAGTTGTACTCACCTAGTTGTATTTACCTAGTTGTACTCATCTAGTTGTACTCACCTAGTTGTATTTACCTAGTTGTACTCACCTAGTTGTACTCACCTAGTTGTATTTACCTAGTTGTACTCACCTAGTTGTACTCACCTAGTTGTACTCACCTAGTTGTACTCACCTAGTTGTACTCACCCTAGTTTCCTCACCTAGTTGTACTCACCTAGTTGTACTCACCTATTGTATTTACCTAGTTGTACTCACCTAGTTGTCCTCACCTAGTTGTATTTACCTAGTTGTACTCACCTAGTTGTAATCACCTAGTTGTACTCACCTAGTTGTACTCACCTAGTTGTATTTACCTAGTTGTACTCACCTAGTTGTAATCACCTAGTTGTATTTACCTAGTTGTACTCACCTAGTTGTACTCACCTAGTTGTACTCACCTAGTTGTACTCACCTAGTTGTACTCACCTAGTTGTACTCACCTAGTTGTATTTACCTAGTTGTACTCACCTAGTTGTATTTACCTAGTTGTACTCACCTAGTTGTATTTACCTAGTTGTACTCACCTAGTTGTATTTACCTAGTTGTACTCACCTAGTTGTAATCACCTAGTTGTATTTACCTAGTTGTACTCACCTAGTTGTCCTCACCTAGTTGTATTTACCTAGTTGTACTCACCTAGTTGTATTTACCTAGTTGTACTCACCTAGTTGTCCTCACCTAGTTGTATTTACCTAGTTGTACTCACCTAGTTGTAATCACCTAGTTGTACTCACCTAGTTGTATTTACCTAGTTGTACTCACCTAGTTGTATTTACCTAGTTGTACTCACCTAGTTGTACTCACCTAGTTGTACTCACCTAGTTGTACTCACCTAGTTGTACTCACCTAGTTGTACTCATCTAGTTGTACTCACCTAGTTGTATTTACCTAGTTGTACTCACCTAGTTGTCCTCACCTAGTTGTACTCACCTAGTTGTCCTCACCTAGTTGTACTCACCTAGTTGTACTCACCTAGTTGTATTTACCTAGTTGTACTCACCTAGTTGTATTTACCTAGTTGTACTCACCTAGTTGTACTCACCTAGTTGTCCTCACCTAGTTGTACTCACCTAGTTGTATTTACCTAGTTGTACTCACCTAGTTGTACTCACCTAGTTGTATTTACCTAGTTGTACTCACCTAGTTGTCCTCACCTAGTTGTACTCACCTAGTTGTACTCACCTAGTTGTACTCACCTAGTTGTACTCACCTAGTTGTATTTACCTAGTTGTCCTCACCTAGTTGTAATCACCTAGTTGTATTTACCTAGTTGTACTCACCTAGTTGTATTTACCTAGTTGTACTCACCTAGTTGTATTTACCTAGTTGTACTCACCTAGTTGTAATCACCTAGTTGTATTTACCTAGTTGTACTCACCTAGTTGTATTTACCTAGTTGTACTCACCTAGTTGTATTTACCTAGTTGTACCCACGTAGTTGTGCTTGCGGGGTTGAGCTCTGGCTCTTTGGTCCCGCCTCTCAACTGTCAATCAACTGGTGTACAGGTTCCTGAGCCTACTGGGCTCTATCATATCTACACTTGAAACTGTGTATGGAGTCAGCCTCCACCACATCACTTCCTAATGCATTCCATTTGTCATCTACTCTGACGCTAAAAAAAATCTTTCTGATGTCTCTATGGCTCATTTGGGCACTCAGTTTCCACCTGTGTCCCCTTGTGCGTGTGCCACCCGTGTTAAATGGTCTGTCTATATCTACCCTATCAATTCCTTTGAGAATCTTGTATGTGGTGATCATGTCCCTCACTAACTCTTCTATTTTCCAGCGACGTGAGATCTCTCTTCGTAGCTCATACCCCTCAATTCGGGTACTAGTCTGGTGGCAAATCTTTGAACCTTTTCCAGATTAGTCTTATGCTTGACTAAATATGGACTCCATACTGGAGCTGCATACTCCAGGATTGGTCTGACAAACTTTGTGGCATACAAAGTTCTGAATGATTCCTTACACAAGTTTCTAAAGGCCGTTCTTATGTTGGAGAACTGGCATATGCCGCTGATGTTATCGTCTTGATATGGGCTTCAGAGGACAGGTCTGGCATGATATCAACCCCCAGGTCTTTTTTTCTCTGATTCTTGAATAATTTCATCTCCCAAATGATACCTTGCATCTGGCCTTCTGCTCCCTACACATATCTTCATTACATTACATTTGGTTGCGTTAAACTCTAACAACCATTTGTTCTACCATTTCTTCAGTTTGTCCAGGTCATCTTGAAGCCTCAAGCTGTCCTCCTTTGTCTTAATCCTTTTCATAATTTTGGCATCGTCAGTAAACATTGAGAGGAATGAGTCTATACCCTTTGGGAGATCATTTACGTATGAGAAACAGGATAGGTCCAAGCACAGAGCCCTGTGGGACTCCAATGATGACTTCACGCCAGTCTGAGGTCTCCCCCCTCACTGTAACTCTCTGCTTCCTATTACTTAGGTACTCCCTTATCCACTGGTGCGCCCTACCAGTTACTTCTGCCTGTCTCTCCAGCTGAAGCACCAGCCTCTTATGGGGGTACTGTGTCAAAGGCATTCCGATAGTCCAAGAAAATGCAGTCCGACCAGCCTACTCTTTCTTAATCTTTATCACCTGATCGTAGAATTCTATCAAGCCTGTAAGGCAAGATTTACCCTCCCTGAACCCATGTTGATGGGTTGTCACGAAGTCTCTTCTCTCCAGATGTGTTACTAGGTTTTTTCTCACAATCTTCTCCATCACCTTGCATGGTATACAAGTTAAGGGCACTGGCCTGTACTTCAGTGCCTCTTGTCTGTCATCCTTTTGTATATTGGGACTACATTAGCCGTCTTCCATATATCTGGTAGCTCTCCTGTCTCCAGTGACCTACTATACACTATGGAGAGTGGCAAGCAAAGTACTTCTGCACACTCTTTCAATACCCATGATGAGATTCCGTCCGGCCCAACAGCCTTTCTCACGTCCAGCTCCAATAGGTGCCTCTTGGCCTCATCTCTTGTAATTTCAAACTCTTCCAACGCCGCCTGGTTTACTGCCACCTCTCCTAGCGCAGTGACCTCTCCTTGTTCTATTGTTAAGACCTGGAACCTCTTGTTGAGTTCTTAACACACCTCTGTCATTTTCTGTATACCTGTCCTCGCCTGTTCTAAGTTTTATCACTTGTTCCTTCACTGTTGTCTTCCTCCTGATGTGACTGTGGAGTAGCTTTGGTTCGGACTTGGCTTTATTTGCTATATCATTGTCATAATTTTTCTTTGTAATAGGTGTACTCACCTATTTGTACTCACCTATTTGTGCTTGCGGGGGTTGAGCTTTGGCTCTTTGGTCCCGCCTCTCAACTGTCAATCAACTGGTGTACAGATTCCTGAGCCTACTGGGCTCTATCATATCTACATTTAAAACTGTGTATGGAGTCAGCCTCCACCACATCACTGCCTAATGCATTCCATCCGTTAACTACTCTGACACTGAAAAAGACAGTGTGTGTGCGTGTGTGTGTGTGTGTGTGTGTGTGTGTGTGTGTGTGTGTGTGTGTGTGTGTGGTGTGTGTGTGTGTGTGTGTGTGTGTTGTGTGCGCGCGCGCGCGCGTGTGTGTGTGTGTGTGTGTGTGTGTGTGTGTGTGGTGTGTGTGTGTTGTGTGTGTGCGTGCGTGCGTGCGTGCGTGCGTGCGTGCCCGCGCGCTTACCTAGCAGTGTCTACGGTGGAGGGAGATTCATCTCTTATACCCCGCCTACCGGCCTTGTCGTATCTGTTCCATTACAATTTAACTATTTTGATGATCAAATTCTTTGTCGAATCTGGCTTTAAGTTTTGGATGGAGGTGGCTTCCACACTTTCTTTCAGTGCATTCTACATGTTGATACTTGTTTTAGGTATAGGTAGTACAGGAATGTATTTCCTTACATTCCTTTGACACAATCAGAAGAGGCTAGCTTTGTTCACCTTACTTATTCCGTTGTATCTTGTATGTTTGTGATCATATGCCCTCAGTTATTTATATGCTGTTGTGAGATTAAGTTTCAGTAGCCTTTTCTCGTAGCTTAATCCTCTTAGCTCTGGCACCAATATTGTTCCAAACCTTTGTACGTTTTTCAATTTGGGTGTTTCACACGGTGCGGGTTCCATGACTGTGCTGCATATTCCAGTATTGGTCTAGCAAATGTTGTGTAGATTGCCTTGAGTTCTGATTCAGGTTTCTAAACTATGTTCTTATATTTGCCAGCATCCCACATGCTGCCGATGTTATCCTGTTTGTGTGTACCTCTGGTGTTACATTTAAAACTGCATCCACTCACAAATCTTCCTGATTCCTGTAGTTGCCTTCCAGTCTCTCCTTCCCCTCGTCGATCTCCATTACCTTACACTTGTTGGGATTAAATTCCAGCAACCATTTGTTTGACAATTCCTGGAGTTTAAGGTTATCCTGTAACTTGCTACAGTCCTCTTCTGTTTTTACATCCCTCATCAGCTTTGCATCGTCTGCAAGCAATGACATGTAGAAGCTGATACTCCCTCGGGAAGTTTTCACATAAATTAGGAACAGCAGCGGCCTCAGACAGAGCCTTGCGGGGATCAGGAAGCACATGAGACAGTCGCCAGGGGGACAAAAGCCAAGCAAACAGCAGCGGGCCACCAGCGACACCCAGCAGCTGCCAGCCAGGCTCATGAACACGCAGCCCACTCACACACGGCACACTGGTGTTGGTCTACCACTTTGGACCGACTCCTATACTTTATATCTTACTTATTCTCCATCTTCACCTTATCTTTCTGTGTTTGGTCTTCATCTTTGCCTCCCTCACACCCTCCTCTCCCTCACACCCTCCTTCTCTCCCTCACACCCTCCTTCTCTCCCTCACACCCTCCTCTCCCTCACACCCTCCCTTCTCTCCCTCACACCCTCCTTCTCTCCCTCACACCCTCCTCTCCCTCACACCCTCCTTCTCTCCCTCACACTCTCCTTCTCTCCCTCACACCCTCCTTCTCTCCCTCACACTCTCCTTCTCTCCCTC